>OY755240.1:43349751-43492593 GCA_963576725.1 Azorinus chamasolen | reverse complement strand
CAATACCATGTTTTGTTATTTAATTGAAAATATGCATTCTTAGTAGAGACTATCACTTTAAGGGCTAATTTACGTAAATGGTAACACCTACATTGTGTATCTCAGAAAAAATAATCAAGTTTGCATGCGGACAAAGTGGGGAATATGGACTCATTCGTATAAGTTTTGTTGGGAAGTTAGAAAGTATCATATTAATCCTAAATATCTGGACACCAAGCCTCCCCTCTGTATATGGACACCCAGCCTCCCCTATGTATCTGGACAACAAGCCTCCCCTCTGTATCTGGACACCCAGCCACCTCTCTGTATATGGACACCCAGCCTCCCCTCTGTATATGGACACACAACCTCCCCTCTGTATCTGGACACCCAGCCTCCCCTCTGTATATGGACACCCAGTCTCCCCTATGTATCTGGACACCCAGCCTCCCCTATGTATCTGGACACCCAGTCTCCCCTCTGTATATGGACACCCAGTCTCCCCTATGTATCTGGACACCCAGTCTCCCCTATGTATCTGCACACCCAGCCACCCCTCTGTATATGGACACCCAGCCTCCCCTCTGTATATGG
Source organism: Azorinus chamasolen (assembly GCA_963576725.1). Lineage (NCBI taxonomy): Eukaryota > Metazoa > Mollusca > Bivalvia > Cardiida > Solecurtidae > Azorinus > Azorinus chamasolen. The sequence continues at coordinate 43,492,020 of OY755240.1, read as the reverse complement.
ACACCCAGTCTCCCCTATGTATCTGGACACCCAGCCTCCCCTCTGTATATGGACACCCAGTCTCCCCTATGTATCTGGACACCCAGTCTCCCCTATGTATCTGCACACCCAGCCACCCCTCTGTATATGGACACCCAGCCTCCCCTCTGTATATGGACACCCAGTCTCCCCTATGTATCTGGACACCCAGCCTCCCCTCTGTATATGGACACCCAGTCTCCCCTATGTATCTGGACACCCAGCCTCCCCTCTGTATCTGGACACCCAGTCTCCCCTATGTATCTGGACACCCAGCCTCCCCTCTGTATCTGGACACCCAGTCTCCCCTATGTATCTGGACACCCAGCCTCCCCTCTGTATCTGGACACCCAGCCTCCCCTATGTATCTGGACACCCATCCACCCCTATGTATCTGGACACACAGTCTCCCCTCTGTATCTGGACACCCAGCCTCCCCTATGTATCTGGACACCCAGCCACCCCTCTGTATATGGACACCCAGCCTTCCCTCTGTATCTGGACACCCAGCCTCCCCTCTGTATATGGACACCCAGCCACCCCTCTGTATATGGACACCCAGCCTCCCCTCTGTATATGGACACCCAGCCCCCCCTCTGTATCTGGACACCCAGTCTCCCCTCTGTATATGGACACCCAGCCACCCCTCTGTATATGGACACCCAGCCTCCCCTATGTATCTGGACACCCAGCCTCCCCTCTGTATCTGGACACCCAGCCACCCCTCTGTATATGGACACCCAGCCTCCCCTCTGTATCTGGACACCCAGCCACCCCTCTGTATATGGACACCCATCCTCCCCTCTGTATCTGGACACCCAGCCTCCCCTCTGTATCTGGACACCCAGCCTCCCCTCTGTATATGGACACTCAGCCTCCCCTCTGTATCTGGACACCCAGCCACCCCTCTGTATATGGACACCCAGCCACCCCTCTGTATCTGGACACCCAGCCTCCCCTCTGTATCTGGACACCCAGCCTCCCCTCTGTATATGGACACCCAGCCTCCCCTCTGTATCTGGACACCCAGCCTCCCCTCTGTATCTGGACACCCAGCCACCCCTATGTATCTGGACACCCAGCCTTCCCTCTGTAGCTGGACACCGAGCCTCCCCTCTGTATATGGACACCCAGCCTCCCCTCTGTATATGGACACTCAGCCTCCCCTCTGTATCTGGACACCCAGCCTCCACTCTGTATCTGGACACCCAGCCACCCCTCTGTATATGGACACCCAGCCACCCTCTGTATCTGGACACCCAGCCTCCCCTCTGTATCTGGACACCCAGCCACCCCTCTGTATATGGACACCCAGCCACCCCTCTGTATATGGACACCCAGCCTCCCCTCTGTATCTGGACACCCAGCCTCCCCTCTGTATATGGACACTCAGCCTCCCCTCTGTATCTGGACACCCAGCCTCCCCTCTGTAGCTGGACACCGAGCCTCCCCTCTGTATATGGACACCCAGCCACCCTCTGTATATGGACACCCAGCCTCCCCTCTGTATATGGACACCCAGCCTCCCCTATGTATCTGGACACCCAGCCTCCCCTCTGTATCTGGACACTCAGCCTCCCCTCTGTATCTGGACACCCAGCCTCCCCTCTGTATATGGACACCCAGCCACCCCTCTGTATCTGGACACCCAGCCTTCCCTCTGTATCTGGACACCCAGCCTCCTCTCTGTATATGGACACCCAGCCTCCCCTCTGTATCTGGACACCCAGCCTCCCCTCTGTATCTGGACACCCAGCCTTCCCTCTGTAGCTGGACACCGAGCCTCCCCTCTGTATATGGACACCCAGCCACCCTCTGTATATGGACACCCAGCCTCCCCTCTGTATCTGGACACCCAGCCACCCCTCTGTATATGGACACCCAACCACCCTCTATATCTGGACACCCAGCATCCCCCTGTATATGGACACCCAACCCCCCTCTGTATCTGGACACCCAGACACCCCTCTGTATATGGACACCCAGCCACCCTCTATATCTGGACACCCAGCCTCCCCCTGTATATGGACACCCAACCCCCCCTCTGTATCTGGACACCCAGCCACCCCTCTGTATATGGACACCAAGTATCCCCTCTGTAACTGGACACCCATCCTCCACTCTGTATATAGACACCCAGCCACCCCTCTGTATCTGGACACCCAGCCACACATCTGTATCTGGACACCCAGCCTCCCCTCTGTATCTGGACACCCAGCCTCCCCTCTGTATCTGGACACCCAGCCACCCCTCTGTATATGGACACCCAGTCTCCCTTCTGTATCCGGACACCGAGCCTCCCCTCTGTATATGGACACCCAGCCTCCCCTCTGTATCTGGACACTCAGCCTCCCCTATGTATCTGGACACCCAGCCTCCCCTCTGTATCTGGACACCCAGCCACCCCTATGTATCTGGACACCCAGCCTCCCCTCTGTATCTGGACACCCAGCCACCCCTCTGTATATGGACACCCAGTCTCCCCTCTGTATCTGGACACCCAGCCTCCCCTCTGTATATGGACACTCAGCCACCCCTCTGTATATGGACACTCAGCCTCCCCTCTGTATATGGACACTCAGCCTCCCCTCTGTATCTGGACACCCAGCCTCCCCTCTGTATATGGACACTCAGCCTCCCCTATGTATCTGGACACCCAGCCTCCCCTCTGTAGCTGGACACCGAGCCTCCCCTCTGTATATGGACACTCAGCCACCCCTCTGTATATGGACACCCAGCCACCCCTCTGTATATGGACACCCAGCCTCCCCTCTGTATATGGACACCCAGCCACCCCTCTGTATCTGGACACCCAGCCTTCCCTCTGTATCTGGACACTCAGCCTCCCCTCTGTATATGGACACTCAGCCTCCCCTATGTATCTGGACACCCAGCCACCCCTCTGTATATGGACACCCAGTCTCCCCTCTGTATCTGGACACTCAGCCTCCCCCTGTATATGGACACCCAGCCTCCCCTCTGTATCTGGACACCCAACCTCTCCTCTGTATATGGACACCCAGCCTCCCCTATGTATCTGAACACCCAGTCTCCCCTCTGTAGCTGGACACCCAGCCTCCCCTCTGTTCTAAGCAGTCATTCATCTATTGAACATAGGAGTCTTAAACGCGAGTGGTTGCTTAATGCAGGGCTAAAGTAATGCAAAAAGCTCCTATATGAGCTTTCTGTATTACTCTGACCTGCATTAAGCTGCCACCTGCATTACAGGCCCATAATTAGACCTCTTTTTGATGACCGCTTAAGACAGGCTCTACTGTAGTCCATTGGACATCAGTTGATCCCTTTGAATGAAACATGTACCCTAAAGTTACTCCCTCGGGATAAATCCCTCAGTCTACTTTTTTTTAGCCAAATATTTAGGGATTTTACTCATTGAATTTAGTATGCGTATGTATACGATTATTCATAATATTGTATGTTTGAACTCTGCCAGACGTGTAATATGTAGATCAGTTAATCAGAGGACGACTTGACTGTAATCAGAAATAAACAAAAACAATATGTATATAATGATTTATTAAAAATGGAGATTACAACAGTTTCTTTTATGGTCTGATAATACGGCGATTCACATTTTGTTACAACCACTTTCATCCCATGTTTATGTCGTTTTGCGTGGTTTTATAAACGTCGCTCTCGAGGAACCGTTTGTAAGAACCATTCTCCATCAGTAGCTGAACTCGTTTCTGTGCTTTGTCAAACATGTCAGGTGTCGGGCTGGCTAGTTTCGATTCTATCTCCGAACGAGTACCGGACTCAATATTTATCTGAAATGATTGAGAACAATCACGTTGTTTTCCTTTCAAATGTCTTTGATTTTTTATCTTTAATCAGTACTTTGATTTTATTCAGTTCCTATCAGTTATCTGCATATACGACTGCTGACAGTTGTGTGAGGCATTAAGAGTATGCTACACATTGTACATTCAGCTCCCGTTTTATCGACCATGTTCGTTCCCACACAAGGTGGCGTTGTATTGAAACTTCTAGAATGACATCCCTCTAAACCGGGCGTTCAAATTAGCATTAATACTGCAAGAAGGAGCTTTTCTGCATGACTTCGATCCTGCATTAAGCATCCACCTACCTAGATTTAAATTATTGATTAATTAAGTTTTGGTTTAGAGGGTTCTCTTGTATATGTTTAGAGGGTTCTCTTGTATATGTTTAGGGTTCTCTTGTATATGTTTAGAGGGTTCTCTTGTATATGTTTAGAGGGTTCTCTTGTATAAGTTCAGAGGGTTCTCTTGTATATGTTTAGAGGGTTCTCTTGCTTGTATATGTTTAGAGGGTTCTCTTGTATATGTTTAGAGGGTTCTCTTGTATAGGTTTCCAAAATTCGTGTCAGTATGATGAATATATCGAATCCGTTATAGATATCTTATGTCGATCAGTAGTTATAGATATCGAATGTCGATCAGTAGTTATAGATATCGAATGTCGATCAGTAGTTTCTCAAAAGCTTGAACGAATCAAACGTACGTAGAAATTGCTCAAGAGTTTTAGTAGACATAATCATTTCTTTCTTTAAAACATCTGTGTATAAGGTTCATGTAGTTGGCATTACCTGTTTCTGTGTATAAGGTTCATGTAGTTGGCATTACCTGTGTGTATATAAGGTTCATGTAGTTGGCATTACCTGTGTGTATACGGTTCATGTAGTTGGCATTACCTGTTTCTGTGTATAAGGTTCATGTAGTTGGCATTACCTGTTTCTGTGTATAAGGTTCATGTAGTTGGCATTACCTGTTTCTGTGTATAAGGTTCATGTAGTTGGCATTACCTGTGTGTATAAGGTTCATGTAGTTGGCATTACCTGTTTCTGTGTATAAGGTTCATGTAGTTGGCATTACCTGTTTCGGTGTATAAGGTTCATGTAGCTGGCATTACCTGTTTCGGTGTATAAGGTTCATGTAGTTGGCATTACCTGTTTCTGTGTATAAGGTTCATGTAGTTGGCATTACCTGTGTGTATAAGGTTCATGTAGTTGGCATTACCTGTTTCGGTGTATAAGGTTCATGTAGTTGGCAAAACCTGTTTCGGTGTATAAGGTTCATGTAGCTGGCATTACCTGTTTCGGTGTATAAGGTTCATGTAGTTGGCATTACCTGTTTCGGTGATCTTTCCACGATATATTCCTTGCATATCTTGTACGCTTGTCGTTTCAGTTTTGACTGATTTTTGGTCTGTTTGAAGTGATCACACAAAATCCAAAAGTCGATATTTTCTTCGCTGAACTCAGATTTAAGAAATCTCCGGAAAACGCTTACACCATCTGAAAATGAAAACAAATTATAGCCCGAGTCATAGATACAGTTAGACCAACTTATTTTGGAACAAAACATGACCTACTCTAATGTAAACAAAATGAAGCGATTATGTCGCTGCCTAATTTTAAAAAGGCTTCGCAAGCCACATCCTTTCAAAATAATTGTATTGGTGCAATGGACATGTATCTCTGCGGGTCTCGAGTTCGATTCTGACCAGTGGCCAATATTTTTTATTAATTAATTGTCCATACAAAACAACAATAAATAAAACATATAATAATTAATGACAAAATATTAACATATGATTGAAAAGGACTAAAAATTAAAAAGATGCTTACAAATAGCAAACCAGTTTTATTAAAAAAGGAAACTGCATAGCCTGGGATTCGAACCCACGACCTGTTTGCAAGACCAGATACATATCCATTAGACCAAAGCCCAGTACATTATATGTGCCGACTTGCTACATTATGTTGTTTGGTCCTATATTTGTGTGCTGTTATGTAAACAACAAAATAACAACAAGTCTCAATATAGCTTGGTTTATTGTCCTGTTTTATTAACCTGTTTTATTAACCTGTCAATTTTGAATATTCCTACGTCACTGAAAGGATATATTTAGCTTGGGTAAACCTGTGTTTCAAACATTTTTCACGAGATTCACAATAAATATACAGGTACTTGAATAAGCCAAGTAGGAAAGCTTTTATCACTGTATGGTAGCACTGTACGCCGACAATAATCGGAGTTTCCAATATGGCGGACGTGAAATGTCGACGAGGTACGTGTCCTTTGTTTTTGGTCTAAACTTTTTTAATACGGCATCTCCTACACTAAATTTTATATGGAATGAAAGAACTGAACACCCAAAATCAACGTCAACTAATCGTTTTTGGTACAATAACAGCGTCTTCCTAAAATCTGTTGGGAAACACGGCGTGTTGAGAATTTGAAAATTGAAGCGAGAAAACTGAACATAACTGACGAATATTCTGCTTAAATGAATGCATCGATAAAAGTATGTGTCCACAAGTACGGAGACTGTCCAGCTTCTCATGCATGTCCATTATTTGCTCATCAAAACCCGTTTTAGTAGATGTTTGAAAGGTTTTAAATTCTACATGATGTACGCCACGGTGCATAACGTAAACAAAGCAATGTACGCCACGGAGAAAGCGATTTATGTACGCCACGGTGATACGGATCTAGCAAAACACCTGTACGCCACGATGCAGATATAAAGGAAAAAAAATAAAACCAGATAGCATTCCTTTCTTTTATTGACATTTACTAAATTCTTATTTATCTAATTTTCTTTTTGAAAGTCCCTGAATGCCCTGAGGTAAAAAAATGACACTTTGATTTTTTTGTTTGAATGCAAAGTAAGTTCACTCGCACAATGATCATTACTGTCGCCATCCGATAAATGTACATTTTTTTCATCGGTGTACAACTGTGACGTACCATTAATAACTGTGACAGCATGTTCCAACTCATTCGCCGATTTTAACAAATCATTGCTAATCACACTTATATCGTACTAATCTGTTTGCAACGAACTAGTGACATACATAGATTTAGATTTACGCCAATCCGAACCGCCATTCTTTTTCAGTTTTTCTAAAACAATGTTTTTGTTTACTTTCGTTTTTCGGAGATCTCTAATTCTATTGCTAACGTGAAAAATGTTTTTTTCCAACAAGTTCCTAACTTCGGCTAATTTTTGCTCTCGGGGGATCACCTCCCTTCAGAGTTTTATTTATCTCTGGAAAATGGTCTGGTTTTACCCTACCACGACTTTCTAAGTCAATGAGTTTAACATTCAAATTTTGAATTGTCAAAAGTTCTTCATTTAGCCTATCCTTTCTTTCTCTCAGTGTAGGGGATTGTTCAAACCCAAATATGTCAATATCACCACTCTTAACACTACAACCAGCATTTATTTTTTGCCGTCGACACATAGCTTGTAAGTTTTTCATTTCATTTGTCTGGTCTGCAAGTTTATCAACAAGGTCATGCAAAATTCCTGGAGTAAACGCTTCATCACTTTTGCTCTTTCGAATAGATTTAAACGGAACAACAAAATTAATTTTGGCATTTTGAGGATTTAGACTCTCACTAGGATTTTCAATTTTATCCCCTGTGTGTTTAGGGCCGCTCATAAAATTCAGAAATTTCCCGTGGAAGAGACAATATCCGATTCTCCTGAACCCTTTAACCACTGTGTTGCACACACATCCATGAATAGATGGAACGCGAAGTTATCAAGAGGATCCAGTTTTCTAGTTGTCCACACTCTTTAAGATTTGTGACAACATCCGGAAGACATGCCTGTATTTCTGATATCAGCTTATCATCATTTTCTATCGTATTACCGTCGCTGTATCCTATATTCATGTTATCACATTCATTGTACTTCATGGCAACATAAATTTCATCATCGCTGAATGATATTTCTTCATCGGCAGCATCAATATGACCTTAGTATACTACAGACCCAATTTTGTGCGGTGTTGATGTACGCATATTTTTAGCTAATGGACTGTCCAGAGAAATGTCATCAAGGGAAATGTTGGAAATGCCAAAGTCATTCTCAGCCGCAATGTCGATGATACGCAAAGAAATATGATCGCTTGAAAATTCAGGATGTACAGTTTTATTTGGTTTTTTTTGTAAGATATCTGGAATTACTTGATAGTTCAGAGTTCTGAATCTAAGTTTACCACTCTGGCTGTTTAGTTCGAGATTTTTAATTTCAGAACTTGGATGGAATGCGTATGCCAAACGCAATCATCGTCTTTACCGTCATGATCACAGTAGTAACATCGATATACGACTCTGAAATACAAAAAGCATAGTTGTTATTTCTCTCCAAAGACTGCAGTACTGGGTAAAACAAAATCTGAAGCAGCTTACTACAGAAAATTTATATAACCAAACCATTTAAAGGAACTAGCACCGCTAATGTTTCAAATGCCGGCCTGTTAACAACTTTTGTAAGTATTTGACTTTAAAATGAGTTACACGCAATTCAAAGCCGTGTTTCGACATAATAAGAAATTGATTAAATGTGAAGTACGTCGAGCTAGAACTAAATCTAATATACGTGACTATGAGACAAATCCATAAAAATGGGACAAAATGGCAATATATATGGTGTTCAACAGTTAAATGACACAATGTCAAGGTTTCTGTTCATATATACGCGATAAGGATTCTAGCCATGCCCTTTTGACAAGGCGCAATTTGAGTATGATCAATCAAGATAAGTAATACTTCAAAAGTTGTAGGCCTTAAATATCTGTTATAGAATAGCCTTGCTGAAAGTGATCGGAGGTAAGTGAAAATGAGGTCAAGGTGAACGTGCGGCTGTGTGATGTGAGTGGATTGTGAATGGTCTAAAGTAATGACTGTGTAAATATCGAAGGTCTCAGACAGGTGATATGGCTGTTAAATGAAAAACTAAGCAACATTGATTGTTTCATCTGCAAATAACGTCAAAGCCACATTCAGGTTTGGCGATATGAGTAGATGACCACTGGTCGAATCTAACGTATATGTAAGTTTTAATGTATTAACCAAGCAGTATTGGTGTAATATAAACAAAACATAAAGAGAATGACTGCATTCAAGATGGTGTTCTAAGTGCAAATGACGCCAAGAGGTTGGTGATATTTGCGGATGGCCAATGAGGCAAGGTAACAACTGTGTAAGTTTTCAGGGTATAAGAAAAGCCTTATTAGTGAAACCTGTCACTGTGGTTAAAGATACAGTGATGGTGTTAGTGCTAACTTAAACTTTTAAACCCGGTTACTCACGTCCAACCAAGTGGTGTTCTAAGTACAAATGATGTCAAGGTCAAAGGTAGTTTTTATGATATGTGCAGATGACCAGTGGTCCAATGGAATAACTGTTTCAAAATCAAAGCTTTAGGCAAGCAGTGTTGGTGCAAGATGAGACTCTGAAATTTGGTTAACAAAATTCAAAATCTATCGGGGATATCAAACAATAACAAAAGATGAAAATAAATGCTTACGTTTCAGCGTTATCCACTTCTGCCATATTGTCATCATGTACTATGCAATGTACTGCGCATCAAAATCTGAAACTAGGAAAATTGAAGACAGTACTAACAAAATAGGACATAAAAGAATGAAATTAGCATCTGAACTTTGCACAGAAACAACGTGGGCAACAGCTGTATTAAACTTTAGGTGAATATATGTAACGTACAAATGTCAGTTACATATTTTATCTACACAAGGGAGAGTGGACATGCGTTCTGAAATGCACCATGGCGTACAGGTTTTTGCTAGATCCGTATCACCGTGGCGTACATAAATCTCTTTCTCCGTGGCGTACATTGCTTTGTTTACGTTATGCACCGTGGCGTACATCATGTAGAATTTAAAACCTTTCAAACATCTACTTAAACGGGTTTTGATGAGCAAATAATGGACATGCATAAGAAGCTGGACAGTCTCCGTACTTGTGAACACATACTTTTATCGATGCATTCATTTAAGCAGAATAATCGTCAGTTTTGTTCAGTTCTCTCGCTTCATTTTTCAAATTCTCAACACGCCGTGTTTGCCAACAGATTTTAGGAAGACGCTGTTATTGTACCAAAAACGATTAGTAGCCGTTCATTTGGGGTGTTCAGTTCTTTCATTTCATATAAAATTTAGTGTAGGAGATGCCGTATTAAAAAAAATAGACAAAAAACAAAGGACACTTACCTCGTCGACATTACACGTCCGCCATATTGAAAACTCCGATTATCGTCGGCGTACAGTGCTACCATACAGTGTTTATTAGCGGAAACAATCGATATCATCCGAAGCTATATATGGCGTGTTCAGCAAGCGTATAATTTGACAGGTTAATAAAACAGGACAATACCTGTACATAGCTTATTTCAAATACCAAACATTGTCAGTTCTTCACCCGATACCTTTTAAAATTATCTCGAACAGACGGTTCTAACAGCATATTAGCAAGAAGGAGTGACATGTCGTTTTTTATTTATAGATGACCCGTACATTGGGATAATACAACTATTGTATTAGGTGAGCTCAGCATTGCACAATTTGATTTAATCACTACAATGTATAGGCAATCGGACTTCGGGTCTAACTAACAGCACGAGCTTCACGAGAAATTGGCTCGTCAATTTAAGCAAAACCCTTTTGTATAGAATGGAATAGATTGGAAAACCCCAAATCTATAAATAAAAACGACAGGTCACTCCTACTTGCTAATAGGTTGGTTTGTTTGTATCGGGGTTTCATATAGGTTAGACTGCATTATGACAAGTCTTCATATAGGTTAGACTGCATTATGACAAGTCTTCATATAGGTTAGACTGCATTATGACAAGTCTTCAGTTAGACTGCATTATGACAAGTCTTCATATAGGTTAGACTGCATTATGACAAGTCTTCATATAGGTTAGACTGCATTATGACAAGTCTTCATATAGGTTAGACTGCATGACAAGTCTTTATATAGGTTAGACTGCATGACAAGTCTTCACATAGGTTAGACTGCATTATGAAATAGACTGCGCGGAGCGTCAGCGAATCCAGTATATTTTATGAAGACTCGTCATTGGCAGTGTAACCGATTTTTGCGGCAATCATCCAGTCTTCACGAAGAAGGAAACACTGAATAACCAACTCTGATTGGTCAACGCCACATACCGGTTCTTTTCAAAAAATGCGGTTTAAATGAAATAGACTGCGCGGAACGTCAGCGAAGCCAGTTTATTTCATAAAAACTTGCCATTGGCAGTCTAACCGAATAAAACGGAGTTTCATGTATTGGCGGCAATAATCCAGTCTTCACAAAAAAGGGAAAAAATGAACAACCAACTGTGATTGGCCAACGCCACAGACTTTTCAACAAATGCGGTTTGATGTCGCTTTAATAGTTATATCGCGATGTACAGCTAATCATAAATGGAGGAAGAGGTTTTTCTGTGCAAAGATAAATTCTTATAAAAAAAAGATTTGATTTACGCATTGCATTTGTATTTGTTTCGGTTGAAAACATCAGAAGATGAGCGCATTGTGTTAAGTAATCCTCACTTCGAAAGAACTTTCTAAACGGTCATCTAAACTTTTCAGGTATCTAACGAAAACCGTATAAATTATATACATTAATTATTTTTGTATATATTTTGTTTATTGAAATACCTCGGCTTTGAAACAGCGTTTTGCTCTGCAAAGTAACTAAAAATATAGCAGCGAGTTTAAATAAGTTTAATTCGGACTGCATCTATACTTTTTCCTATACTATGGAAGAACATTAGGTGGCCGAATAGAACTTCCTTTCAGCATAGTTCCTGTCTAATGTGAGCACTTGGCCGAAAGGACAATAGCAAACAGACTCTCCACATAATATTATCTTGCTTGGACTCTAATGCAACTCTAATGAGTACAACAAAATAGGGTTTAGCTGGGAAATAAAATAAACATTTTATTAACCATTTCGCTGCCAATGCCTAATCTATGTAAAAGTTTGGAACCAGATCAGAGGTCGACTACCTCTGCGTCTCACTAGGATCCAATCTGCTTGTTACTGTGGTAATGTTATTGAAACAAAAAAAGAGAGAAAAATTAACCCTTCTCTTGCTGAATTTTAAAATACATTTCTCCCTCTTTACCCATGCCCTGTTGTATAATTACATATATCTTCATTGTGTACACTGTACAAGTATTCCGCTGTGCAATCACTGCTGCGGAGTGCACCGGTTGCACAATCAACTTGTAAATAGTGCAGACCCTGATGAGACAGCTCCTGCAGGAGCTGTCTCATCTTGGTCTTCACTATTTACAGGTAGGTATATTGACGTGAACAGCAAGCGAAGGGTTGAAATTGGAACAGACGATAAAATTTGAGACGAAAATATTCAGCGAATTAGTTGGCGTTCTAATTACTCCTCTTGTCTCAAGCTCTGCTTTTTCAATAACAATGTTTAACCATTTCAACGCTAAATTTTGAGAGTGGACTATTCCAAAACTCAAACAGGCCAATCTTACCGTGAATATTTAGAGATATTTTGAAGGAAAAATATAATATGACCAAAAACTGAAGACCCTGATCTGAGTCTACACTGTTTGCAAGGGATATAAGAGACTCATTTCCCGCACTAAAATGTTTAAAAGATGTTCAGTGGTTAAATAAAAATTAAGATTCAAAATACGGAGAAGTTGGTTTGTTTGTGTGTTGATTTTTACAATGTGGAAACATAAAGATTTAACTTACATTTGTCAGATAATAGAGAGTCAAATGAAATATGCCATTGGTTGATGTTGTCACGTGTCATGTTATTGGCGTCTCGAAATGTTGACAATCGCTCTATCAGTCTGGTCACCCTTTTCTTGACCCCCAATGATGTTCTTTGTGTATTCGGTGTCTCCAATGGTTTGACGTTTCTAAAGGAAAGACAGAAAATAGTCAAAATACCTAGTGATTGGTTTAAAATGTTGAACCACAATTTCAACATGAATAAGCGTTAGCAAAAGTGTACTGCGCTGCAAACTTTACTAGATCCTTCTTCGTTATGTGAGATTAACCCTTTCCCATATAGGCTATTTTTAGATCCAACCACTTTAAATTAATCTACCGAAAAGGGGCATTAACTAGAGAAAAGGAAATGTTTAGAATTTTGTAATTTGAAACAATTTTATCACAATGGTTTCAACAGGTGATTTTAACAGAGGCGTAGAAAGGCGTATTTATGGAGGAAAGGGTTAAGGTTCATGATAAAAACTAGAAATAATGCCCATACACATTACGTAAATGACTCGTCATTTCCTCAGGATACAAACAATTTGACAAATAGTGTATTCAAAAAGAAAGGTTAACACTGATAATATTATAATATTTGACAGCCCAATGTTACATTACGTGCGATGAGCAAGTGTCCAGAGAGTGTTGTTTACCTATCTGCCATGCCTACTGTTGATGTTGGATACATCAATGCTGGAATAAATTCATCATCCCGTTTGTTCTGGTGCATCAGTCCAGTGTCCCGTTTATGTTCCTATAACGTAAAAATACACAGTACTTTAACATGAGAGCTGACGCTCGGTTTGGTATTTTGTCGAAAGCATAACGAATCGGAAGACAAAGTGTCCCAGGTCAGGTTTAGAGCAGATATAAGTTATGCAGCAGTATATGGTTATCTCTTTCGCTGCCAAATTTTCGTTTGCGAAATTTATCGTCTGCTACCATTCATTTTGTTTAATTTTCTCTCCTTTACTCGACGTGGCACCTGGGTCCAAGCTATTTGCGTAGATTGGCAGAGAAAGCGTTAAGAAAGAAAATATAAAATAAATGTCAAATACTTACCACATTTTTCTTTAGTTTGAGAAGACGGCGAAGACGGTCGAGCATGGCGTTCACTTCGTTTGTACGTTTTGCTTTATGAAACTGGCACAAGAGTTAGCTATCACTTATTTTTCTCACCTTTACAAGGATAGTTTCTCGATATGTTTGATGTTGTGTGTTGCCCTTTGTTTTATATGTCATGGCAAAACACAAATTAGCGACGTCCAATCCTTTGCAAAAACCAAACTCAGAGTGGCATGTGCGTTGTGAAACGAGGCCACAACCTGCGAAACAAATGCGTCAGTGGACCATTTTTCAAAATTCTGTGTCCATTTTATTTAAATACTCGGGCATCCACGACTGACCGTTTCAATTTGACTTACAATAGAACCTCTAGACCACTTAATAAATAAATATCGGTATTAGATAAAAAAGCTTATGCGAGATTTATCGTCCAGAATTTAGCTACTGTCTGTCTTGTGAGACCCATATTCATACTTGGTGGTCGCATTGGAGAGGGTTTACTGTATTTCCACAATCATGTTTATATATAACGTATATAACGTCCAGTTTTGGTGATGCTGTTGTTGTCTTTGTTGTTGTTTTAAATTGGGATTAACGCACGCCAACACAGGGGATTCGGTTTCAAAAGAACACTGATAAAAGATTAAATCAAAACTCCCATACAATCGCATTACCATTACTAGCAAATCTTGTATCATATTAATTGATATGCTGGTGCTAAAGGACAGAGTCATTAATACAGTTGTTTAAGTTCCTAATATAAACCGACTGGCTATAACCGACTGGCTATAGGAATTGCGATCTTCATACTTAATGAGATAACTGTTTTCAATAACATGACCTTCCGTGTCTCCCACCCGCACATCCTCTCCACCCAGGGGTTAAAATGGGTACCTGCGAGGGTCACTCGCCGGTACTGCGGCTGCATGATTGCGCCATATGTTAGCAGTGCTCAATATTGTAGGTCAATGACTCAATGACCAGGGGAGTAAATGTACAGTCGGCTGAGCGGTCATTCGGACTGAAAGTAGACTATAACTAGGTACTTTACTCTTTTTTTTATTTCTTATTTAAAATTAAAGAACCTGTAAGTCTGTATTGCGATAAAATTTACTATAATATAAGAAAACATTTTTTCGTCAATTAAGAACTCTAGTGAAGTTTTATGTAAATTACAAAACATTAAGAACCAAGGTTCAACATACATTTGATTTCCTATTTACACACTACTTTACCATCTGATCTTATTTAAACTAAACTCAACAACCTTCGATAGAGAAAATAGATTATTTCTCGCATGCAATGCTGACCGTACATATTTACAGATGGCACTGTTAAGTATTACATGTACACAATATGGGCTTGCTCCGGGGTTTGTGCGTCGCCCGCCTTTTTTCTGGACAATATTTCTGTGCGTTATGAGGATACCATATATCGTCCAGTTATTTTGTATTCCCATAGGTACAATTTGCGCACCACTTGTCGCCGACCTGTTTTGTATTGCTATGAGAGGGATTTCTGAAACTTGATAAACAGGCAGATGTCAACAATGCCTTCAATGAAACATCTTGATATTTCATTTTGGATGACATATTTAGTACATGTATTTATAGTTCATATTTGATGGCATGTTCTCTTCTTTTTACCCAAAAGAACTTCAGTTAAATAAAACAAATCAGTCAGACATTTCAGCACCTTTTTAAATGACTTAGATCTGTGTAATATCTCTTCGAAGTTATTACTGAAAATTCTTCTTTAACATCGGTAAAAGTGTGACAAGATTCGTAAAATTTTCTAAATTCTATTATCGGAATCTCACACTCATTAGCAAATACACACGTAATTTAAAGTCCTAGTGCTAGTTTTTGGTTCGTTGAAGGCGCATGCTGGTTTCCATTATTTGGTATAATTCCAGTTCGTTTATTTAACGATTCCATATTTATGCTCCCGCCACTTAAAAGGGGGCATATATATTTGCCCTTGTCCTTCCGTTTGTACGTTCGTCCGTCTGTGCGTATGTCCGAACGTCCATCCGGAATTTTTGTGACTTGCATAACTCTAAAAGTATTTATCCTACAGACATGAAACTTCATAAATATATTATTCAGTGCGTAAACTTGTGCATCTTGGTATATTCATCCAATCGCAATTAATATTGACAAAGTTGTGGGCTTTGATTTTGAGCAATAGTTAGATAGATAGATAGATCGATAGATAGATAGATAGATAGATAGATAGATAGATAGATAGATAGATAGATAGATAGATAGATAGATAGATAGATAGATAGATAGATAGATAGATAGATAGATAGATAGATAGATAGATAGATAGATAGATAGATAGATAGATAGATAGATAGATGATAGATAGATGATAGATAGAAGATAGATAGATAGATAGATAGATAGATAGATAGATAGATAGATAGATAGATAGATAGATAGATAGATAGATAGATAGATAGATGATAGATAGATAGATAGATAGATAGATAGATAGATAGATAGATAGATAGATAGATAGATAGATAGATAGATAGATAGATAACACACAATTACTACAATAACTATTACAATATCACATAATCAAGCAGTTATGTCTAAAAATACAAATAACAAAATAACACAATGCTTATGATTAAAAATAACACCAGCTAAGTTTTAGTTTACTATTAAGCCATGAATTTGAGACAGATATATTACACAGAATAACCCATTAAGTTTTTCAACTTATTTCCAATGGGGTCCTTGTGAAAAAGAAAGTCAAATTGGCAGAGCTTTGTACTTTTTAGCGAAGATAGACAACTCCTACAAGGTAACTATTCAAAAACATATATGAGTTACATTTCTTAATAACATTTAACCCTTTCCCTGTTCTGTATTAGTCCAATTTTCAATACCTCCAGAATATTCATGAAATATGGAGGGTGAAACTGAAGAAACAGATCTACCAAATTCCATTAGCAAAACAGAGTAGACCCAGAACAGACGACTCCTATAGGATCCCGGTTTCCGTCTGATCAGGTTCTACTCTGTTTGCATATGCGTGAAAATGCGTTTAAATGAGAGACAGCTTTAAATAAAAACTATTTGTCAAATTGGAAACAAGTTGTTATCGCAGAAATACTTTAGTAATGACACATACATTACAGAACAATCTGAAATATTGTACACATGTTAAATATTGATACTATTAATAAAACTTAAAATCTGACTGTTCAGCATTTTTCATATTTTCCATTAGCTGTAGTTTCACGCAGTTTTTGAAAGTATGTTTATTCTTTAAAGCTTTTATTTCTCGTGGCAGACTATTCCAGTCCAGGAGTGCTTGGTAGAAAAAAGTGTTCGCCGTAAAACCATTTACCTGTGGCATATGAAAAATGTCAACACCGAGTCCCCTATTACATGAATCTTAAAGACCAAAATAAAATTATGTCATGTGAATAAGAAGGACACTTATTATTGAAAATGTTAAAAACATGATTTAATCTCAACTGGTTTATCCTGTTTTCTACATTCAGCCAACCAAGATTATTAAAATCTGATACTTTTAATGAAGTTCTACATGGTTATCCAAAATGAATCTAATAACTTTGTTTTGTGCAACCCGCAATCTATTTTTCAACTGTTTTGTCAAGCCATTCATGATTGTA
This sequence comes from Azorinus chamasolen, assembly GCA_963576725.1. NCBI lineage: Eukaryota > Metazoa > Mollusca > Bivalvia > Cardiida > Solecurtidae > Azorinus > Azorinus chamasolen. The sequence goes on along the minus strand of OY755240.1, from coordinate 43,474,695 downwards.
CCAAGATGAAGAGGCATAGTCAAAATGACATTGTATCAGAGAATTGCAAAGCATTTTTCTCAGGTTCATGTTTAAATAATCGTTTTGTCTATACAGGTATTTCAACCGCATATATTAACTTTCTTAACAATATTGTTAACAATAGACGTTGCAAAAATATCATTATCCAAAACACTTCTAAGATATTTGACAGATGTTTGAGACTCTATAATGTGTTCATTACAGTGCACATTAAATTTCTCTATCTTAGCTAATACTTCTTAGACCGAATTAATATACATTTAGTTTTACCTAAATACCCTCTGCACTCTGAGAAATAAATGTCTGCAAATAGTGTCGTCTGCTGCCAAAATTGTTTTCTTCCATATCTTTTAAAAATCAAATGTCAGAGTGAAAAACAGTTTGGACCCTGGTGAGGTGCCAAATTACTATCTCATCTGAATCCAGACTGGGTCCAGACTGTTTTCAAATGTTATTATAAATGCTAAAAACCAAAGCAATTAGCTGGAACAAAACTCGTACCTGTTCAGAGGAATAGTTGCTTATTTGAGAAGTCAATTGATCGTATTTCAGAACTTTGTATACATGTCTATGTCCTTGTATAATTAAAATTCCTAAATAATGATAGGCCTACTAAATTGCTACCTAGTTTTTAAACATGTTTTACGCCGCCGCAGCCATTGCTAATTTACACTTGCATAAAACCTCACTTTTTGGTTTTTGATGGAGTATAGTGGCACAGTTCAAATCGGTTTGGTGGGCGATATCAGGATCATATCATGGCCCTCTTGTTTCCATGTAGCAGTCATGTATTGCTGGAGTGTGCCATATTGCTGATCAGGACTCAGCCTAGATGTAGTAGGTTTTGGAGTTTTTGCCTTGTTTTATATAGAAAAATAGTGTCAAAACTTTGAAAATCTTCTTCTCTGAAACCGGAAGGTTCTCAGCTTTCATATTTGGCACAAAGCCTCATCTTGAAGTCCTCTACAAAAGTTATATGAATTATTCCCCTGTGTTCAAATGAGGCTTGTCCAAAGGGTGGCCATTTTTCTAAAAAAAAAAATATAGTGTAAACTTTGAAAATTTTCTCCTCTGATTGCCTGGTGAGCGATACCAGCAGGGCCATCATGGCCCTCTTTTTTCCAGTTCTGATTCTCAACTGAACGAATGTGACAACGATATCAATACATTTCATATTCGGGACAAGTTTTCCAAATATACGCATGCGTAGTCAGCAATCATTCCGCCTTCGTTTCCGGTTTCTCTAGTGAAAGATTGAAACTTCCTAGAAAACTCCGTAAGACGGATTTTATTAATAAATAGAGAATGGCGAGAGAGTATGATCATTTATTCAAGTTACTCATAATTGGAGACAGTGGTAAGTGTGATCTTTAACATTTGAAAGTCATCTTTCCTAGAGCTTACTCACCAGGTTTTTTAAAGGGAAAACGTCAAAAAAGTGAGTAAGACACTCGAGATTTACAGCTCGCTCGCACATTACAGACGTCAGTATAGGTGGTCGAATAGTGAAGATCAGGATGATATCAGGACAAGAAGATGAATTTAACTCGCCACAGAACATCAATACCTGCCCTCCTGTTAGTTCCATCGGGGTCTGTACCACTCCCTGGGAGTCTATGCCTGGCGATTCGTGTTCCTTAAAGTTTAAATTATATTATGTGTATGACAGTTGTGCAGTCTAAGTCTTTTTTAGTTGTATAGTAATATTTTAAAACATATTTTCAGAAAATCCACAAAAGTGTAAATTTTATACTTGTTTGCTAAGATTTACCCACGTTTCGGTAAGTGACCAGTTCGGTAAATTGAATTTATATAGTAAACAGAATCGACCTTTTGCTAAAAACGTGATATTATATATATAGTAATTATATACACAGGTATTATCATGGTTTTGGAGGTTTAGAACATTGAGTAGCTCTGTGTGATCTGGGTGCAATCTGTGTATAGATCGAATTATTATAATTACGCCTACCTTTAAACAAAGGTGCAAACATCTATTAAGCATAACAATTATCAAAAGCGCATACCATCAGTGGGTGCAAACTGGTACTACCATTCAATACCATTTTTTAAAAATTTCGGCAGTGTTTGTTTAATAATTAAAAGTATTTATTACGACTACTTTTAAAGCAGAGTGCGAACATCTAATAACAATTATCAATGGCACGTGCCGTCAGCGGGTGCAAACATGTACTGTGTGGCGGTAAATTTATCAGTTAATAAACTGATTTAACAATAATCTAATACATATATTACTAAGAACTATGACATCAATCCTGAAAAATAATGTTTTCATGAAGGCATTTTGGAAAAATATAAGATTTGAAGATTAAGTACTATATAGATATATTGACCTTATTACCAAAACGTCGGAACGAGTTACTATATACAGCCCTTTTTTTATGCCATTTTTGGGGCCGATATTCGGCCCCATTCCCCAAGCCAAATCATATACTTTTTTCCCCAAAATCTGGTAAAAATTCCCCACCTCATGTCGTATTTTTGAAGGCCGATGTTCCGAATTATTTCTGTCCAAACAACTGTTAAAGATGCACCGAGATTCGTAGACGTAACTTCTGTATATGTGAGATATTCCGATAGAAGGGAAATTGGCGAGTAGTTCCGAATGTGAGTCATCATCGCTAGACGCTTATTGATTTGATACTAGAAAAGTCAAGCGTCGTCGGGACATGAAACATGTTTTCTGTAAACATCAAAAATGTCTCATAATATTTGTTATTATGTGAAAAAATTAAAAAAGAATGACGGAAAGGGATCTTTTAAGATTGACTTTATGTTTAAGCAAGCTGTCATGAATCAGCCTAGCTCTCGGGCACAAATGTCTAACAACAGTGAAATCGTAAATTCTGAGGAAACACCTGGACCATTGGGATCGTGCGCGGATGTTAGCAAGTGTCATATTCATTATAGTAAACAAGTTTTATGAAAACAATTTGTAACTAGAGGTTTGTTTTTGTCACAAAAACAGATGTCTCCCCCCTCCCATCCTCTTTCCACTGTATAGAAGATATAAGTGTACACTTGTCTTCAAGTCTTGTCATATGCAAACAGTCTAGTCCCAGATCAGATTGCTCCTAAAGAGCCATCTGATCAGGGTCTGCACTGTTTGTAATTTTGAAATATATTGGAAAAACAACCCTTAAATAATAGTCAAAAATGGACTTACTAGACTTAATTGGAAACATTTACCTGGAAGTGTCAATTTTGAAATACCAGTGAGGAATGAGTTAAAATAAACCCTGGTTTTTGTCGCCTATGAAGACTGTTACAGTGTAATTTTTCCCAAAAAGGCCCAGTTACGTTGCAAAATTTTTCCCCAAAAGGCCCAGTTATGTTGCAAATTCCCCAGTCTAAAGGCCCCCCCACACTTCCCCAAAACCTTAAAAAAAGGGCTGATATAAATTCAATTTACCGAAACGGCCATTTACCGAAACGTCGGGCACCCTTTGCTAAATAGATCAAGTCGGCTGCTACGAACTTTTGACCTATTTCCTATTGATTCGTGTGCTCTAAATGGTCAGTATCAAAACAGCATTTCCGGGCAAGAAAATTCATGTTGCGGGATTTTTTGCGGGACTAAATTCGTTCCGATAAAAATTCGTAACTGATTACATGTATTTTGAAATTTATGATTATACAGCACAATTAAAGAAAACTAAATATGACCATTGCTGACGTAATGGCGTTTTCCAAAATGGTGGACAAATGGCATCCAATTTAATATTTTGATAGATGGCCCCATAAAGGTCCATGAAAGGGTCTGCAGAAAGGTGCATATATTAACAAGCCCTTTTCATAGAGGCTATTGACAAAAACTAGGTCACGGAAATAAACTCTGTTGAGAAAACTATGTGATTACACAATGCACAAATCGATAGGGTACCACGAATCCATAGGAATTTGCCATATATATACCAGGGGCACTTCCAGAATAGCTGACCTAGCTCGCATTCGTGCGTGACTTTGTTTTCAAAAGGTGTTTAATGTTTCTTTTTGGAGGCTGTGCCCACACCCCTGCTGGATATCTATATTTCGACGATTAGCGGACATTTCTATAAGGATGCCTGGATGGGTGAAATTACTGCAAACGCTGAAGCTTAAAAAAACAAAATGACAACAGAGATGCGCAAGAAAGAAGCGCAGTGTATTGGGGTCCGCTATTCTGGAATCTACACTAAATACACATGTATATTACAGTGAAGTAATTCAAATGGAGGGAAAGTTACTGGCCTCTGCCAGGACTCGAACCCTGGACCTCTGGACTACAAGTCCGACACTCTATCTGTGTTGCTAAAGGGTTAACCCAACGGCAAAGCTGTTGGAGATGCCTTCTACTTCTAATACATAGTGACCACCTTGTTGAAGTTTCTGTCACGGATGGTGTACATGTATACACAACAAAAAGATAAAATGATTATGACTAGTAGATCATAATACCAATTTAAAAACTAAATTTATAATCATTTGCTTCTAAAGGGAATATTTGATATTACATAGGCCAATCACTACACTCCCTTTTAACCTTTAGGAGCCAGTCATATATCAATGTCCTGCAAACCAGCCTGCCGTTAAACCTTTACTGTTACATGCATCCCCGCATACAAACCAAATTATCCTCGTCGCCAATGAAGTCATTAATGTCACAGATTTCTCAAGTTTTCCTTCGCTCATCCAATGAAATGGCTCCATTCATATATTGTTCAACTGACATCACCAGGCTGCACAGTTTTTGCATTTATCTTTTTTCTTCTTCTTTTTTTTTATGAAACTTTGCATAAATACATATATAGATCCAATTATTTGACCGTCAAAACAAATCTTTTCGGGGCACAAACAGTAATAAATTGTAAATTGAATCGATCAGTACTTTTCAAATGAATGGGCTAGACTTTGGAATCTGTCAGCACCTAAAATTACTAATTTCAAGTTTAATCCATTAAATATTCATTTTTAGCTCACCAGAGCACAAAGTGCTCAGGGTGAGCTTTTGTGATCGCCTGATGTCCGTCGTCTGTCGGCGTTTGTCGTGCGTCGTGCGTCGTGTGGTGTGCGTCGTCAACAATTTGAACTTTAAAAGTCTTCTCCTCTGAATCTACAGGGTTCTCAGCTTTCATCTTTGGCACATAGCATCACCTATAGGTCCTCTACAAAAGTTATATAAATTATGTCCCTGGAGTCAAAATTGGCTCTGCCACGGTCCCAGGGGTGGCCAGTTTTTTCTAGCTGACTGTTGTTTTCTGTACAAGTAGCAGAATGCTGGGCTCACTTAGGTTAGGCATGGGGAAAACTTCAAAAATCTTTTTGTCAAAAACTACATGTCACAGAGCTTAGATATTTGGTGTATAGATTTACTTAGTATTCCTTATTGACATTGGTAAATATCATAGTTCTGAGGTTAAAATTGGCCCTGCCCTGTTGGTTATACTTTAAAATATTATTTTACACTATAAAGGTTCCTCTGAACTAGAGGGATTGAGGTCACTCCATCTGTGTTGCATAATCACTGAATAGGTCAAGTTCCTGGTCAAAACTCTGCTTCAGAATTAGTCTCTGTTTGCTCACACTGTTTTAACCCATTCCCTCATAGGATATTTTCAGAATCTGCCTCTTGAAAAATTTCAGAATTGTGTAGATTTGAAACCATTGTGATAAATAGAGCATTTACTCCTATGGAGAAAATGCTCTATTTATCACAATGGTTTGATAAAGTGACTATTTTACCTCTTTGAATAAATCTACTGATAAGGAGCATTAATTAGAGAAAAGGAAAATTTCAGAATTGTGTAGATTTGAAACCATGGTGATAAATAGAGCATGTACGCCTATGGAGCAAATGCTCTATTTATCACAAAGGCTTTTTTTCAGATCCTACCTCTTTGAATAAATCTACTGATAAGGAGCATTAATTATAGAAAAGGAAAATTTCAGAATTGTGTAGATTTGACACCATTGTGACAAATAGAACATTAATTTACTCCTATGGAGCTTTTGCTCTATTTATCACAATGGTTGGCAAATGCTCTATTTCTCACAAAGGCTTTTTTCAGATCCTACCTCTTTGAATAAATCTACTGATAAGGAAAATTTCAGAATTGTATAGATTTCAAACCAATGTGATAAATAGAGCATTTGCTCTATAGGAGTAAATTAACTCATATACAAACCACATATAAAGTTACATACCGGACTGTGTCAGATAAGAATCCAAACTTTGTGCTAATTTTGGTCAAGTCATGCTAAACAGTGATAGGGTTGTCATCTGTTAGAAATGTTGTCTGCTTATTCAAAGAGGTAAATCTGGGTCTACTCTATTTGCAAATGCGTGAAAACATGTTTATATGAGGAAAAGGGTTAATTAGAGAAAATGAAAATTTCAGAATTGTTTAGATTTGAAACCATTGTGATAAATAGTGCATTTACTCCTTTGGAGCAAATGCTCTATTTATCACAAAGGCAAATGCTCTATTTATCACAATGGTTTCATAAAGTGACTATTATACCTCTTTGAATAAATCTACTGATAAGGAGCATTAATTAGAGAAAAGGAAAATTTCAGAATTGTGTAGATTTGAAACCATTGTGATAAATAGAGCATTAACTCCTATGGAGCAAATGCTCTATTTATCACAAAGGCTTTTTTCAGATCCTATCGCTTTGAATAAATCTACTGATAAGGAGCATTAATTATAGAAAAGGAAAATTTCAGAATTGTGTAGATTTGAAACTTTTGTGATAAATAGAACATTTACTCCTATGGAGCTTTTGCTCTATTTATCACAATGGTTAGCAAATGCTCTATTTATCACAAAGGCTTTTTTCAGATCCTACCTCTTTGAATAAATCTACTGATAAGGAGCATTAATTAGAGAAGATGAAAATTTCAGAATTGTGTAGATTTCAAACCATTGTGATAAATAGAGCATTTGCTCCATAGGAGTAAATTAACTCATATACAAACCACATATAAAGTTCCATACCGGTATGTGTCAGATCTGAGTTCAAACTGTGTGCTAATTTTGGTTAAGTCCTGCTAAGCTGTGATAGGGTTGTCATATGTTAGAAATGTTGTCTGCTTATTCAAAGAGGTAAATCTGGGTCTACTCTGTTTGCAAATGCGTGAAAACATGTTTATATGAGGAAAAGGGTTAAATAGAGAAAAGGAAAATTTCAGAATTGTGTAGATTTGAAACCATTGTGATAAATAGTACATTTACTCTTATGGAGCAAATGCTCTATTTATCACTAAGGCAAATGCTCTATTTATCACAATGGTTATTATCACCAGTTATTGTTAACAAGTTTTAATTTTCCATTTCCATAACAATTCCGTTTGTATAAATTGTTGAAATCGCGATTTTTATACAATTTCTGCTTTGAAACAATCATCAGTACTCTAATTCTGAAGGGGTTCGAAACGTTCAGGTGTGAACTGGTTTTGTTACGAAACGTGCTCTACAAGAGTTGTCGTTCGTTTCTAAATACGCAATATATCAAGGAGTTGTTAGGTTATGCGTAGTAATATGTAATGGAAAATGAAACTTTTCCACATATTTTTTGTGCGTTATATGCTTTCCAAGTTAACGTTCGGTAAACGTTCGGTATTGGACTTAGAAAATATTTATAATAAAGCAAATCATCCCAGAAAGCTTGCCATTATAATTATACAGAGAAAGGGTCAAATAACACCCCACAAAACAGGTGTCCAGTTTTGTTTAGAAACATACATGTAGTTGAAACTTTAAAAATCTTTCCCTCTGGTGAGCGATTTCAGGGCCATCATGGCCCTCTTGTTTTTTTACATAATCATGATCATAAATAGGATTAGGTCAGAATTAGAGTGAGTGTTATGGGTTAGTGGTATAAAATGGTAAAAATAGATGTGGACAGATTCTAATAGTGCTCCAAGGAATTTACTGTTTACTGATTACAACTGTACATGTAAATCCTTTAGATCTTACAACTTATTTTCACTTCAACAGTTATGCCATTTTCGTTTGGACCACCAAGATGAAACATTTATTTTAATTTTAAACTCGAGTGACTGCCTAATACATACATACATAATTATATATAGACTGAAAACAGCTATATGTAACTACTGTATGTGTATATATTTGTTTTGACCTGACAGGGTCTCAACACCAATTACACCATGGCTTTCAAGCCAACTATGTTATAGTAATGCCCTGTCATCTGTCTAGTCTAACAATTTCTTCAAGGTGTAATGGGATTAGGCTGGTTATGTAAAAGTTTGTTGTAGTGCCTGTGATCTAGTCATCTACATGCCTAATGCTCCATTCTATGAATAATCAGAATTGGCAGTTTATTTCTGAGTCAGCCCTTACGTCATGTTAACATGTTTCTACCCATTGTTAATTTTATCATTATACTCTTTAATCTTCACACAGACCCTGTTATATCTACGTAGTCATTCATGTAGAGTAAGACCACATCTGTATCACACCATATAGACACTGACTATAAGTTTGGTATCTGTTTGCCTCTTTGTTATTTGACTTCATTCTGCTTCATGTACATTTTGTATATATATTTCTTTTCTTGTATCTGGAATCCCTGAGAAGATCAGGAAAGTATCCCTGTGCTGTCTGTCTAAGTGGCACAGGTAGGAACTCCATCTTTCTGTATCAGCTGCTCATGTTGGATCCACTAGAAATGTAGTGGAATCAAGGGTCTTTTCAAACCTGATCCAAGCTACAAGTATCCACCCTGCATTGGACTTGGTCAGCCTATTGATGGTAGGCCTGTGATAGAGGCAATACATGTAGTTGGTGAGGACAGGCTTCGGTTGTAACTGACTTTTGTTACCTTGGCGACACTCTGTCGTCTGGAGGTGGGTGTGAACTTGCAGCAATAACACGATGCAAGTCTGCTTGGAATAAGTTCAGAGAGCTTCTTCCTATCTTGACAAGTAAACATCTGCCAATCACAACCAGGGGTCACCTCTACTCAACCTACACAAGACCTGTGTTGCTCTATGGCTCTGAAACATGGGCAGTAATGGCTACCACTCTTAGAAAACTGCTACGTAACAATAGAGCCATGATGAGGTGGATATGCCTTGTCAAGCCTGAAGAGACTGTTCCCTTTGAGTCTCTTCTCTCTCAGCTTAACATCAGAAATATTACAGATATTCTCCAGACAGGTAGGCTGAAATGACTAGGCCATGTAGAGCGCAGTACAGGGGGGATATCACAGGTCCCTACTCTGAATGTCACTGGTCATCGAGCCCCAGGCAGACCAAAACTGTCCTGGGATGACCTAGTGAATCGTGACCGTGAGTCTCTAGGAATTGATGGTACCAATCCACAGGAACGCCAGGCATGGAGAGGGAGAATTCGCTCTCGACCAGACAGCCAGGCCTCATCCTTGTAAAAGGAATAATAAAAGGCCTGGATAATCTAAACAGGATGATGATGATGATTTATGTTTGAAAGATGACAACATCACAAGAACGGTTCATGAATGAAAGTTATATATATGTAAGTGTAATTCAGAATTGTAATACTGAATGAGTCAGCCTGACAATTGTTCTGAAACATGTACTTTGAATCAATTTATGTAATTTCTTTTTGTTTTGTATTTCAGGAGTAGGTAAAAGCAGTTTGCTGTTACGGTTTTCAGACAACACGTTCTCAGGTAAGTTCTGCCACAATTGCTGTGATTTTACTAGAAAAAATAAGTGCAGTTATTTTATTTCTTGGTGAATATTTTTAGCTGCACTTTTTCAAAAAGTGGAGCTATTGTCATGATCCTCTAGTCGGCGTCGGCGTTGGTTAACCTTTTTGTTAAGGTCCCTTTTCTCGGAAACCATAAAAGATATGTGGTTCATATTTGGTATGTATGTTTACTATCACAAGGGGAACCCATTTCACAAGGGTAGGTAACCCTAAAATTAATTTTATGCCCCTTTTTCGACTTAGATTTTTCATTGTTGGTTAAGTTTAATGTTCAGGTCTATGTCTCAGAAACTTTCCAAGATATTTGGTTCAACTTTGGTATACATGTTAACTATTACAAGGGGGACCCATTTCACAAGGGCAGGTAACCCTAAAATTATTTTTGCTATAGTTATCTCCCCTTTCTGACTTAGACTTCCACTACACTATACAGCACTAAAGAAAGTGGAGCACGCTGTCGGCATACAGCTCTTGTTATAGAAAATTATGACATCTTGATAACGAAATACATGTAGCTGAAGTTTTATAATGGCAAATGAACAGTTTGTTTGGCCATGGCTGAAACCGTAGAATTTGATATGTATTATTTCATAAGCAAATAAAACTGACCCTGATCAGGCAGCTGCTACAGGAGCCATCTGATCTAGTTCTACTGTGTTTGCAATAACATGAAACAGTGTCTATCAGGTAAGGGGTTAAAGGTGAACAATTGACTGAGTATAATGATGAGTTGAAACCTTTTCCTGTTCTATGTTTATTTCAAATTTCAATACCTACTGAATATTCATGGACAAAATAGTTACAATGAAATATGGAAGATGAAACATTGTAGACAGTTTAGAAAGTAAAGAAACAGATACCAGTATATCAAATTCTTTTAGCAAACAGAGCAGACCCTGATCAGGCAGCTCCTTTAGGAGCTGTCTGATCTGGGTCTACTCTGTTTGCATATGCGTGAAAACACGTTTATATGAGGGAAAGGGTTAAAATACACCTTGCATTTATTGTAAGGCATTTCCGGACCATTCTTACATCCACACAAATCAAAGTATAACTTAAGTTGTAACCCCTGTGTCAGTTTATCTAAAAATATTTGCTATCAGTGACTAATTATTACAGGATGGCTGTAACATTTTGATCCAAATGCAAATTTTATACAGTACACTAACAATAAATGCAAATACAGTACACTAACAATAAAAGCAAATTAGGTCCAATTTAAAATACAAATTTGAATACTGACAGTTCAGCAGTGGTCCTTACTTACAATCTGTAACTTTAGGACACTGTGTCACAATCAGATCAGTTTTTGTGTTGTAACTTTGTATTCCCAGATAGAAACCAGTTTCCAGTATTTGGTACTCAAGTGAGACTACCGAGTAACTATTTTCAAAGTGGTCCACATGTGTAATTAATATGAAAAATGATATTTACTAGGAGGTGTGTCTCATACATGTATGTACAGGTATATGCATTTAACCCTTTACTCCATCTAGATGCCTTTGGCACCTTTGCAAATAGAGCAGACCAAGATGAGAAGACTCCTGTGGGAGCCATCTGGTCAGGGTCTTTTCTGTTTGCTTATGAAATAGCATCTGTTTGAAACTTTCTACAGTAGATCTGTCATTTCCCTGGTTCATTATACCATTATAAAACTTCAGCTAAGCGCCTAATTAATATTCCTAATCATTATTTTTGACATGATATTCATGCAGTAAAGGGTTAATATAATTATGATCATATCAAATGGTGACTTTAAATTTGTTTTAAGAATCTGGTCATAAAGGTAAACTAATTAGAATCTCCTGTCAAATCAAATAAAGGATTCCTTGTTATTCCAAGACTTTTGCTTATGAAAGAAAGATCTAAGAGAGATCTAAAGCTGTAGATAAGCAGCATACATGTATTAACACAGTTAAATATACAAGATACAAATGTACAAGAAGCTTTATTTAACGTTGGTTGTACCAATAAAATTACATTAGCATATAGCTATTTGCCGACATTTAAACAAAAGCATTACTATATCAAAAAGTAAAACAAAGAGAAGGATACCCAGATACCAGATTGTACATATATACAAGTACCGATATGGTTACATGAGATTTAACTATTTAACTCTTTCCTTCATATATAAACGCTTTTTCACACATTTGCAAACAGAGTAGACCCATATCAGATGGTTCGTACATGAGCCATCTGATCAGGGTCTGCTCTGTTGCTTTTGACATGATACACATGTAGTTCTGTTTTTACAGTTTTTGTCAGATCAAAAAATGTCCATGATAAATTAACATTATAAAAATTCAGCTATTAAATATTCACGATGTTATTATTTTTTACATTAATATTGAACAGAGAAATGGTTAATTCATGAATATTCATGTAAAAATTAATGACACAATGAGTATTATTAGCTGAAATTTATAATGGCATATAAACATGTATGAATTGTTAAACCTATGTAACTGAACACTATTTATAAGCAAACAGAGCACACCCAGATCAGACAGCTCCTAATTTATACAAGGTTTCCATGTCAATTAGAAAACTCGTTGATTTTTGTGTGTAGTGTTATATTTGCCAACCATTCTATATGCCCTTGCTTGTCATATGCAGAAGTAGAATCATAAAAATATTCATCAAATAATTATTCATGATATCATTGTATTTTACTTGAATATTCATGAAGGTAAGGCCTTTGATAATGACATGTTTGGCTGTGACAGAAACTTCACAATTAGATTTCTATTTATCGATAAGCAAATAAAGCAGACCCTGATCAAACAGCTCCTACAGGAGGTGTCTTGTCTAGACTGGGTATCCTCTGTTGAGTCTGTTTACAAAGATGCCAAAAGTAGTATACATGAGAAAATTAGTTTATTACCCAGTTGTTGAGAAAAGTGTAGTAACACCAAATGCATCTACATGTACAGTGCTACTCCTACATTTTCACTCAGTCACTGTGTACCATAATATTATGTGTTATTTTGTAAAAAAAAAAGAAAGAAAGAAAAAGAAAACATATTTAGCAAATGCAATTAATATAATACTTTTGAGCTCAAACAGAACAAGCATCCATGCAAGAATATGTGACAGCCTAAAAAACTAGGAACAAGCATACACATGTAAACTTCGACTAACACTAACAATAAATAACATGAGCCTATGCTTTGTTGAAAGGAACAGTCATAAACAAACACACACAAATACATGGATCAGTGTTTATTGTGTAGACTAAAATCTAAGTTTTGCAAGCTTAAATTACCATGCAGCATTTTCCACTCTATTTCCCTTGACATGATCTATGTGCATAACCAGAGTATAATCTGTATGATGCCCTTATGAATCATACATCACCCAATACGGAGGTCCAGATAAGATTTGTAAATTAAAATATTTTCAAGAAAAGCTCATTTATTTTCTCCACCAAAACCTATGTTGCAACCACTCTTTAGAGTCATCTCTTTGGTACGATACTAAAGACTATTCACAACACGGGGGTTTGGTGGAGAAATGACAATTTCAGGATTTGAATATGCACCTTTATCTATTGTTCTGCCCAATATATTATCCTTAACCCTTTCCTCCATAAATACGCCTTTCTACACCTCTGTAAAAGTCACCTATTGAAACCATTGTGATAAATAGAGCATTATTTTGCTCCTATAGGAGCAAATGCTCTATCACAATGGTTTCAACCTAACAAATTCTAAAATGTTTCCTTTTCCCTAGTTAATGCTTCTTTTCGGTAGATTAATTCAAAGAGGTTGGGTCTAAAAATAGACTATGAGGTAAAGGGTTAATAAAACATAGGACTTCATTAACCCTCTGCACACTGAGCAACTTTTGCCTGCAAATACTTTTGTCTGCTTCAATTCTAAAACTACATTTCTCTTCCATTTCTTTTAACCCTTTCCATGTTCTATGTTTTCAATACAGTACCTGCTGAATACACATGGACAGAATAGTTATGACATATGAAAGGTGAACCACTGTAGGCATTTTAGAAACTAAAGAAACAGGTCTTTCAAATTCCAATAGCAAACAGAGCAGACCCTGATCAGATGGCTCCTATAGGAGCCATCTGGTCTGGGTCTACTTTGTTTGCAAATGCATGAATAGGCATTTATATGAGGAAAAGGGTTAAGAAAGCAGTTTCGCGTGGTCAAACAGTTTGGATCCTGGGGAAATTTTGAGTAACATTGTGTCACATCTTGATTCGATGTCATCATGTGTTTACAAAGGTTATCACAAATTTGCCAATAGAGTGCTGATAATAATAATAATAATAATAGATTATAATCATTTATTTAACCGTCACAAACCTATTGATTGAAAAGGTGGATGCAATGTTGACTAGCTTTTTGTTAGAAAGTATTATTGTGTCGGTGAATATTATTTCCTTTTAAAGTCCCTTTAACCTAATTCCCTCACATTGATACATTTTGATGCCTCTGTAAAAGTCCTTTTTTTAATCCATTGACCTATGATGAATAGAGCAAATGCACTATTTATCACATTGGTTTCAAAACTACACAATTCTTAAAAAAATCCTTTTCTCTACTCCGGTAAATGCTCCATTTTAATAGATTCATTGAAAGAGGTCAGGTCTTTATCAAAAAACAGTCAAATGAAGGAATAGGTTAACCTAAAGAACTAACAGTGTCTGTGAAACCTCATTCATGCATCAAATCGTCAGTATTTAGATACAAAACCTTGAGTGAGCTTCATTCAAGACAACAGTAATTATGTCTCCCCCATTTATGGGGAGATATATTGTTTTTGCCAGAGTTGTCTGTCCGTCCGTCCGCACTCACCAATGGGTAGTTGTGTGACTTTTTCTAACTAGTCGCACAAGTAAAATCATTAACCTGGCCATCTCTTGTGACATTAACCTGGCCATTTCTTGTGACATTAACCTGGCCAGTTGTGGGACATAGGGTTAGGGTTAGGGTTAGCTTCCAGATCATTCTTTTCCAAAGTTAGAGCCAAAAATAGTTTTTCTTGTGGGACTAGTCCCACAAGAAAAGATCAAAGGAAAAAGTCACACAACTACCCATTTGTTAGCATGTCCGTCCGTCCGTCCGTCCGTCTGTCTGTCTGTCTGTCCGTCACAAACTTGTGTCGCGCGTATCTCTGAAACCAGTTGGGCTAGAGTCACCAAACTTCACAGGAATGTTCACCAGCATGAGTTGTTGTGCACCTGGGGTTTTTGAATTGTCTCCCCCTGATTACTTTGGAGTTATTGCCCCTGATGACTTAAAATTAGAAAAACTTTGTGTCGCGCGTATCTCTGAAACCGCTAGTACTAGAGTCACCAAACTTCACAGGAATGTTCACCAGCATGAGTTGTTGTGCACCTATGTTTTTAGCTCACCAGAGCACAAAGTGCTCAGGGTGAGCTTTTGTGATCGCCTGATGTCCGTCGTCCGTCGGCGTGCGTCGTGCGTAGTGCGTCGTCCGTCGTTCGTCGTCAACAATTTGAACCTTTAAAGTTCTTCTCCTCTGAATCTACAGGGGTCTCAGCTTCCATCTTTGGCACATAGCATCATCTGTAGGTCCTCTACAAAAGTTATATAAATTATACCCCTGGGGTCAAAATTGGCCCTGCCCCAGGGTTTTTCAGTTTTCAATAGAAACATATAGTGAAAACTTTGAGCATCATCTCCTCTAAAACTAGAAGGTCCCCAGCTTTCATATTTGGCACATAGCTTCAACTTCAGGACTTCTACAAAAGTTATATAAATTATGCTCCTGTGGTCAAAATTGGCTACACCCACGGGTGGCAAGTTTTCTAGCAAACTTGAAGCTGACTGCACTTTTAAGCATCTTATCTTTACTCAGTCTCATAAACAGGTCATCAGGTCAAGCAATAGAGATGGGGATGACCAGTGGCTATTTTTAGTACACCTGTATTGCTGGTAGTGGCTGTAGTAACCCTTTGCCTGTACTGTGTTTATTATTAATTTTAATGCCTATTGCATATTCATGAACAAAATAGTTAAAGTGAAGTATGGAAGGTGAAACATTGTAGCCATTTTTTTTCCAAATTTCACAACCTACTGAATATTCATAGACAAAATAGTTATAATGGAATATAGTAGGTAGAACATTGTAGCCATTTTAGAAACTAAAGGAAGATCTGTCAAATTCCATTAACAAACAGAGCAGACCCTGATCAGATGGCTCCTTTAGGAGGCATCTGATCTGGTCTACTGATTTTTCAAATGTGTAGAAACACGTTTATATGAGGGAAGGGTCAATTAATAATAGTGATTGGCATTATGACATTATTACAACCTGCCCTGCAGTTCAGAAGAAGGGTAAATCATGTAAAGGCTCCAGAATGCCAAATTAAAGATTTTAAATAAATTATGAAATAATTTTTAACATGAAATTGTATTACTTGAAAATATTAAGTTCAGTGAACTTATGAATATGAAATTATTATGTAATAATTTATAATAATATTCAAATGCAAAAAATCAGTTTGGAATGCTAGGGTACACATACCTTTTCAGAGGAACAGTAATGTTGATTATTGGAGAGGTCAGTTGATCGTCTTTAGTCAGAACTTTGTATGGCCTTGCATAATTAAAATTCCCTGGTTAATACATATCAATCTTACAATTAACTTTCTTGTACAAACCCCATATTATGAAGTTACATATGTGTCAGATCAAATCCAAACTGTGTGCTAATTTCAGTCAAAATATGCGCAGCAGTAATAGGGTTTCTGTCATCTGTAATTTGTTTGTCTGAAAAATTAACACTTTCAGTGGCCCTCTTGTCTATAGAAACGTATAGTGAAAACTTTGAAAATCTTCTTTTCTGAATCTACAGGGTTCTCAGCTTTCATATTTGGCTCATAGCACCATTTTCCAATCCTCTACAAAAGTTATATATAAATTATGCCCCTGTTGTCAATATAGGCCCCACCCCAGGGGTGGTCAGTTTTCAATAGAAACAATTTTAATGTGCAAACTTTAAAAATCTTCTCCTTTGAAACTGGAATGTTCTCAGATTTCATATTTGGCACATAGCTTCATATTTAGGTCATCTACAAAAGTTATATTTTGTGTCCCTGGTGTCAAAATTGGCACCGCCCCAGAGACGGTCACTTTTCAATAGAAACATATCTGATTGTCTGGTGAGCGATGTCAGGGCCATTCTGGCCCTCTTGTTTGAATTGTCTCCCCCTGATAATTCTTGAGTTATTGCCCCTGATATTAACACTTAAATTTATACAAACTTTGTGTCGCGCATATCTCTGAAATCAATAGGGCTAGAGTCATCAAACTTCACAGGATTGTTCACTAGCATGAGTTGTTTTGCTCTTGGGTTTTTTGAATTGTCTCCCCCTATTAACTTTGGAGTTACTGCCCCTGATGACTTAAAATTAGATAAACTTTACTTAGTGTCGTGCATATCTCTGAAACCACTAAGGCTAGAGTCACCAAACTTCACAGGAATGTTGACCAGCATGAGTTGTTGTGCACCTGGGATTTTTGAATTGTCTCCCCATGATAACTTTGGAGTTATTGCCCCTGATATGATTACTTAAAATTAGAGAAACTTTGTGTCATGCATATCTTTAAAACCACTAGGGCTAGAGCCACCAAACTTCACAGGAATGTTGATCAGCATGAGCTGTTGTGCACCTTGTTTTTTTGAATTATTGCCCCTGATATGATAACTTAAAATTAGAGAAACGTTGTGCTGCACGTATCTCTGAAAGCAGTAGGGCTAGAGTCACCAATCTTCACAGGAATGTTCACCAGCATGAGTTGTTGTGCATCTGGGATTTTTAATTGTCTCCCCCTGATAACTTTAGAGTTACTGCCCCTTGTGACTTAAACTAAGAGAAACCCGTTTTTTTTTTAATTGTCTCCCCCTGATAATGTTGGAGTTATTGCCCCTGATGACTAAAAATTAGACCATGATAAGTTTGGAGTTACAGACATTACACTTGTGAATTGGAAAGAGGATGGGAGGGGGAGACATCTGTTTTTGTGACAAAAACAAACCTCTAGTTCAAGTAGCAGTTAAAGAAGTTTTGGGCATTACTCTTTGCATGAAGCATCCACCTGTCTTTATTAAATTAACCCTTTACCTCATAGGGACGGTTTTGCCAAAAGAACAGATCCAGATCTATTTACTTATCATATGAAACTTAATAGTACTAGATGGACTTTATCCTTACTGTTAATATAATAATGAAAAGTCAACATCTAATCAGTATGTGCACTGTTTTCAGCATTTGCATTAACCCTTTAAACCCATTCCCTGATATTGATGACTTGACGCTTCTGTAAAGTTCACTTTTTGAAACCAGTTAGGCAGTTACCATTGTGATAAAGAAGTACACAATTCTAAAATTTTACTTTTCTCTAGTTAAACTTAATGCTCTTTTTAGGTAGATTTATTCAAAGAGGTTGGATCTAAAATAGCATATGAGGTAATGGGTTAAATGCTGAATATTCAAAGCTGACTCTTGACTTGTACATGAAGCTGAGTGTCTGATCAGTTTCAGTGTGAACTGCTGAAACTTGCTAGAGGATTGTTTATATTGACAATGTTGAACCTGATCAAACGTCACATAAACAAATGGCAGGTTTTAGTCTACATGTAGTCTGTTAGCAAATGCCTGAGTGGTTCTCAATGTACATTTTGTTGGCTATTTACATACTTTTATTATACCCTGCGCAACAAAGTTGCTCGGGTATATAGTTTTTGCCCCATCTGTCAGTCATTCAGTCTTATCAGTCTGGTTGCGTATCATAGTTTTTTGTTGCTCATCTAGCACTTTCATTTCTTGACCAATTTACCGGTATCTCAAATTTGCTTTAAGAATTTTCATGAACAAATGCTTGGATGAATTTAATTTTCAGATGAATCTGTCATGGGGAACCACTTTTTTCTCTGACAATGTGGCGACATAGGGTATGTGAGCTTTGTTCTTTAATTAATATCAGTAGGATCTAATTCAAAAAGGTTGAAATTGTTTCAGGTACATACATAACCACCATAGGTGTAGACTTTAAGATCCGCACCATTGATGTGAATGGGGAAAAAGTGAAGTTACAAATCTGGGACACTGCAGGACAGGAACGGTTCAGGACAATCACATCAACGTACGTGCCTATCAGTGTGATATGGAATGACAATTACTTTTCTTTAGAGCGACAATAATGGATTATACCTTTCCTTCATTTAAACGCCTTTTCACACATTTGCAAACAGACTAGACCCAAATCAGATGGCTCCTTTAGGAGCTGCTTGATCAGGGTATGCTCTGTTTGCTAATGGAATTTTTAAAGATCTGTTTCTTTACTATCTAAAATGGCAACAATGTTCCACCTTCCATATTTCATTGTAACTATTTCAGTATTTTGTCAATGAATATTCAGTAGGTATTGAAATTTGGAGAGAAAAAAAACATAGAACGGGGAAAATGGTCTGTATTCCAAAAATGGTTCTAGTACACTGACAGTTTTAAACAATTCTGTAACCTGCAATAACAGGCTAATTTATTCTTTGCAGCAAAATCTTTAGTTTTTTTCAAATTCCTCAAATATAACCACAAAATGCAATCTATTGCTTGAACAGTTTTGATCCAGATAAAATCTCACCTCTAAACCAAATCATGTCATGAACAGAACTTTTATTATGCTCTCTTTTATGAAAGGGGTGAGGCATTTAGACTTACCCATGTTTTACCATCTGTTATATTAATGTGAGAAATACTGACATCATGAATATTAATTTTTATAATGATATACATGTATGAACAAAAGAATTTTTGGCCATAGCAAAAAAACTGTGGATTCAGATCGATGTTATTTCATAAGCAAAAGAAGCAGATTCCGATCATATGGCACTGTCGACGAGAACGGGTTTTTATACGCCCGAAGGGTCGTATTATGTTATGGTCTCCATCGTCTGGCCGTCTGGCTGGGTGTCCGTCTGTCTGTCTGTCCGTCCGTCCGTCCGTCCGTTAGCAAATTCGTGTCCTGGCTATAACTTACTCATTTTTTCTCCGATTTTCAAAATTCTTTCACACAAATGTTCAGTATCACTTGAAGGTGTGTCGCGTACAAAACCCAATTGTGAACTTTCAAGGTCAAGGTCACAAATAGGGCGTTAGCAATTTTCGTGTCCTTGCTAAAACTTACTCATCTTTTCACCAATTTTCAAAATTCTTTCACACGTATGTTCAGTATCACTTGAAGGTGTGTCGCGTACAAAACCCAATGGTGAACTTTCAAGGTCAAGGTCACAAATAGGGCGTTAGCAATTCTGTCCGTCCGTCCGTTAGCAAATTCGTGTCCTGGCTATAACTTACTCATTTTTTCTCCGATTTTCAAAATTCTTTCACACAAATGTTCAGTATCACTTGAAGGTGTGTCGCGTACAAAACCCAATTGTGAACTTTCAAGGTCAAGGTCACAAATAGGGGCGTTAGCAATTTTCGTGTCCTTGCTAAAACTTACTCATCTTTTCACCAATTTTCAAAATTCTTTCACACGTATGTTCAGTATCACTTGAAGGTGTGTCGCGTACAAAACCCAATGGTGAACTTTCAAGGTCAAGGTCACAAATAGGGCGTTAGCAATTCTGTCCGTCCGTCCGTTAGCAAATTCGTGTCCTGGCTATAACTTACTCATTTTTTCTCCGATTTTCAAAATTCTTTCACACAAATGTTCAGTATCACTTGAAGGTGTGTCGCGTACAAAACCCAATTGTGAACTTTCGAGGTCAAGCTCACAAATAGGGCGTTAGCAATTTTCGTGTCCTTGCTAAAACTTACTCATCTTTTCACCAATTTTCAAAATTCTTTCACACGTATGTTCAGTATCACTTGAAGGTGTGTCGCGTACAAAACCCAATGGTGAACTTTCAAGGTCAAGGTCACAAATAGGGCGTTAGCAATTCTGTCCGTCCGTTAGCAAATTCGTGTCCTGGCTATAACTTACTCATTTTTTCTCCGATTTTCAAAATTCTTTCACACATATGTTCAGTATCACTTGAAGGTGTGTCGCGTACAAAACCCAATTGTGAACTTTCAAGGTCAAGGTCACAAATAGGGCTTCAGTATCACTTGAAGGTGTGTTGCATACAAAACCCAATTGTGAACTTTCAAGGTCAAGGTCACAAATAGAGCGTTAGCAAATTTTGTGTCCTGGCTGTAGCTAACTAGACCTACATCATTACCTTTAAGGTCAGTCATATTTGAAGGTGAAAGGTTAAACGCACTTATGTCACGTTCGGTTTAAACTTTCTCGACTTTTTTTCCAAAGTTCAAAAAAGTCTGAAAGTCTGAAAATGATTGCTATGTACACTGTTCTTACCATGCTCATATCTTGGATATTTATTCACTTATTTCAAACTTGTTCATTCTGGAGTTATTGCCCTTTGATAGTTTCGGGTAGCAATTTCTTGTGTAACTAACTCCTCCTTTATTTTTCAACATAATTTTATAGAACAGCCTTCGGGCGTATATTGCCCCGTCTTGCGGTGCTCTTGTTTTTGTATCGCAGGGGCATTTTTATTATGCCCCCAAAGCTAGGCTTTGGCGGCATATAGTGATCGCACCGTGCGTGCGTGTATGGGTGTGTGTACCTTTTGTCCGGAGTATATTTCCTTTGTCACATCAGCTACGGATACCAAATTTGGTGTGTGAGTTCATCTTGGGATGGCGGAGTGTCGCGTACCATTTTCATGTCACTGTGACCTTGACCTTGACCTTTGACCTTGATTTTATAAAAAGCTTGTCCGGAGCATATCTCCTATACTTTACCAGCTACGGATTCCAAATTTGGTGTGTGAGTTCATCTTGGGATGGCGGAGTGTCGCGTACCACTTCCAGGTCACTGTGACCTTGACCTTTGACCTCGATTTTAAAAAAAGCTTATACCTTACCAGCTACAAAAAGCTTGTCCGGAGTATATCTCCTATACCTTACCAGCTAAGGATTCCAAATTTGGTGTGTGAGTTCATCTTGGGATGGAGGAGTGTCGCGTACCATTTTCAATTCACTGTGACCTTGACCTTGACCTTTGACCGATTTTACAAAAAGCTTGTCAAGTGCATATCTCCTATACCTTACCAGATACGGATTCCAAATTTGGTGTGTGAGATCACCCTGAGATTGCGGAGTGTCGCGTACCATTTTCAGGTCACTGTGACCTTGACCTTGACCTTTGACCTCGAGTTTACAAAAAGCTTGTCCGGAGCATATCTCCTATACCTTACCAGCTACGGATTCCAAATTTGGTATGTGAGTTCATCTTGGGATGGCGGAGTGTCGCGTACCATTTTCAGGTCACTGTGACCTTGACCTTTGACCTCGATTTTACAAAAAGCTTATACCTTACCAGCTGCCAAAAGCTTGTCCAGAGTATATCTCCTACACTTTACCAGCTACGGAATCCAAATTTGGTGTGTGAGTTCATCTTGGGATTGCGGAGTGTTGCGTACCATTTTCAGTTCACTGTGACCTTGACCTTTGACCGATTTAACAAAAACCTTGTCCGGAGTATATCTCCTATACCTTACCAGCTAAGGATTCCAAATTTAGTGTGTGAGTTCATCTTGGGATGGTGGAGTGTCGCGTTCCATTTTCAGGTCTCTGTGACCTTGACCTTGACTTTTGACCTCGATTATACAAAAAGCTTGTCCGGAGCATATCTCCTATACCTTACCAGCTACGGACTCCAAATTTAGTGTGTTAGTTCATCTTGGGATTGCAGAGTGTCGCATACCATTTTCAGGTCACTGTGACCTTGACCTTTGACCTCGATTTTACAAAAAGCTTGTCCGGAGCATATCTCCTATACCTTACCAGCTACGGATTCCAAATTTGGTGTGTGAGTTCATCTTGGGATGGCGGAGTGTCGAGTACCATTTTCAGGTCACTGCGACCTTGACTTTGACCGTTGACCTCGATTTTACAAAAAGCTTGTCCGGAGCATATCTCCTATACCTTACCAGCTACGGATCCCAAATTTGGTGTGCGAGTTCATCTTGGGATGGCGGAGTGTCACGTACCATTTTCAGGTCACTGTGACCTTGACCTTTGACCTTTGACCTCGATTTTACAAAAAGCTTGTCCGGAGCATAATATTATCTCCTATACCTTACCAGCTACAGATTCCAAATTTGGTGTACGAGTTCATCTTGGGATGGCGGAGTGTCGCGTACCATTTTCAGGTCACTGTGACCTTGACCTTGACCTCGATTTTACAAAAAGCTTATACCTTACCAGCTACAAAAACCTTGTCCGGAGTATATCTCCTATACCTTACCAGCCAAGGATTCCAAATTTGGTGTGTGAGTTCATCTTGGGATGGCGGAGTGTCGCATTCCATTTTCAGGTCACTGTGACCTTGACCTTTGACCTCGATTTTACAAAAAGCTTGTCCGGAGAATATCTCCTATACCTTATCAGCTACGGATTCCAAATTTGACCCTGTGTCTTTTTTTAAAACGTTAAGAATTTACCCAGGATCTGTTTTTGACGTTGACAATCAACCCCAGGGTCCTTTTTAACGTTGAGAATGACCTAGGGTCCTTTCGACCCCCGGCTCTTTTCTTAGCTATCATAATCGTCAAAGGTTCTGTTTTTAATGTTAAGAACTGACTCCTGTGTCATTTTTAACAGCATCAAAATTTCATGTAACACCTGCATTACATTGTATTGTTTTTCCGCCAAAATGCATTTCGGTGTCAAACACTTTGGGGGCATTTGTCACCCGTGACGACTCTCTTGTTTTTATATAAGTTCAAATTGACAATCTTAATAAGAATGGGTGTGCATAACAAATACCATGTTTTTTGATGTTTTGAAAATAAACATTGTAGGGACTATCACTTTAAATTTTAATGTGAAAGCCAAATTGACAAAGTAAATGTGCCTACAGGTACTACAGGGGCACTCATGGAGTCATTGTGGTGTACGATGTTAGCAGTGGAGAGTCATTTGCCAATGTGAAGAGATGGTTACATGAGATAGACACAAACTGTGATGTGGTTAACAGGATACTGGGTAAGACCTGCTTAATCATTTACCCCATTTATACACTTGGAAAACAGAGTAGACCCAGATTAGATGGCTCCTGTAAGGGCCATCTGATCAATGTCTGCTCTGTGTGCTTTATGGCATTAAATATACAATACAACTTCCATGTGTCAACCTTAGATGTGGCGACTTTCTCGATGTGTTGATCTCTTGTTGATGTCCCAAACTCTTTCATTATATATATTCCATATGAAATTCCATTCATGTGTCGATCATATATGATTCGATCTTTTCAATGTGTGGAACATTGTTTTCGGTCCCGTGGTATTGATCCAATGGAACTTTCCATACAGGAGCCGATCTGCCCATTACCTGTGTACACTACACAGGCAACAGCCTCAGGGTGTTTTCACACATCCACGACTGGCCAGAATATACATGTTTCACACCTTAAACATGTAAAGGTGTGATCAAGGGCCTCCAACAACATCTTTAATGCGTAGGTGCCTAGGCTGGGATAATGGTGTATCTTGATTAACCAATTTATCTTAATTAGGTGAACACACATGGTCATATTGTTCTGCTGTATTCGCAAATGAGTTGAAATGCGTATTTATGGAGTAATTGGATAAATGAGTTGGGTCAGAATTGTGCTAGTGCTTGAATTGTATTTTGTAAAGTCATATTGGAGTGTACTGTTTGTAAGTGAAAAGCATCCTTAACTCTGTTAGTTTCTAAAAATGTCGAGAAACTCCATTAACAGGCATTATGGTTGTTTATGCTGAATGAATCTATAATTAATTCTGTGTCTGTAGTTGGGAACAAAGACGATGATGGTGATAGGAAAGTGGTGTTGACACAGGACGCCCAGAAGTTTGCCGAGCAGATGGGCATACAGCTGTACGAGACCAGTGCCAAAGAGAACAAAAATGTAGAGGAGGTATGTACACTTGGCCTAGCAAATACACATACATTCCCTCATAGGCTATTTTTAGACCCAACCTCTTTGAATAAATCTACAGAAAAGGAGAATTTACTAGAGAAAAGAAAAATGTTAGAATTGTGCAGTATTGAAACCATTGTGATACATAGAGCATTTACTCCTATGGAGCAAATGCTCTGTGTATCACAATGGTTTCAAGAAGTGACTATTACAGAGGCGTATTTATGGTGGAAAAGGTTAAAAGGAAATTTAATAGCATTGAAAACAAAAACATCATAAGGGTAATTGTCTAATTGAAGTGAAAAGTATTTCCATGCACCTGTTATCCAAGGAATCCAATTATGGGAAATTTTGTTGTTTAACCCTTTACTCCATATTTATGCCTTTTAACATGTTTGCAAACAGTAGGCCCAGATCAGATGACTCCTGAGGACCCGTCTGATCAGGGTCTGCGCTCTTTGCTTATGAAATAATATAAATCTGATTCACAGTGTCTGTGATGGCCAAGAATTCTTATGTTCATTTACCATTATAAATAAAGTAATATTCATGATGTCATCATTTCTAACATGAAGATTTATTGAGTAAAGAGCTTAAAAAGAATCACTTTCAGTTACTGTAATAAAGGAGTATTTGTATAGTCCCACTCTAGTGCTTTCTTTAGATCATCCTATAGCTACCCTACGGACAATACAAACATAAGAAAAGGGCAAGAATGATATATGTATACGGTCAATTGGAAATGAACTATCTTCACTGACTGGATGTCTATTTTCTCCACATTTCTTTCAGATGTTTGTAGCCATTACCAAATTAGTCTTAGCTACTAAAAAGGAGCAGCAAAAACGAGTAGCTGAGCAACCTAGTGACAGAATACGACTAGACTCTGGGAAGAAAGGTAAAAAAGGTGGCAAGAAGGGCAGCTGCTGCTAGTGCTAAAATGGAACCTGTGTGTTTTAAAATTTTGACTCCTGCAAGCCAGCCAGACATGAGCTGTAATGCTAAAATCGAATGTGAAGGTAACATGGAAGTCATCAAATCGAAGACCTGGGACCAGAGAGACTTTCAGCTGAAACTGCAAATGCTCCTTTTAACCCGTTACTCCATGAATATTCATGTAAGAAATGATGTCAATTACATTCATTTTTATAATGGCACATATACGAAGGAATCTTTTGCCTTGGCAGAAACATATATTATTTCATAAGCAAGCAGAGCAGACTCTGATCAATCTGGGTCTGCTCTGTTTGCAAAGGCATAGAAAAACGTGTTTGTGGAGTAAAGGGTTAAAAATCACATCATGGCACTTGGGAAACAGAAAGAAATTGGGTATAAAACTAGTAATATATATATGAATACATAACATGCAAACTAATTGTGTAGATGGATTGGACATTTTTACTTCTGCCAAGAATTTAATGCAAATTAAAGTGTAAAAAAAGTGAGAAAAAAACATTTTCCTAGTAAATCTTTCTGGCATAATTGAATTACCATTTATTTTGTGAAGGCTCAACTTTTGTTTTGTATCATGTTGAACTTGTTTTTAGACATCATATTATAAATCTACATGACTTGAAGATTGTTGGTTTACGGTATTGTTTTATGTCATTAAAGTCAGTATGGGTTATTTTGTATTTACATTAGTAGTGGTGATAGGTTAACCCTTTACCTCATGAATATTCATGTAGGAAATTATGACTCTTGGAAAATTGATTACATTGTAGATTGGGTTTTTTATAAGGGCATATGGACACCGGATTTTTTGGTCATGGTATGAACTGTAGAATTAGATCTATATTATTCATTGCACAAACAGAACAGACCTTAATCAGACAGCTCCTACAGGAGCTATCTGATCAGGGTCTACTCTGTTTACAAATACATAAGAATGTGTCAATATCAGGTAAAGGGTTAAACAGTGCAACATTGTTGCTAAAATAATATTGAAACTACTGTTGCTCTGCTGTCATGAACATTTGGGTGATAGGTAAGATTGTGTTACAGTTACACTGGCAATAATCTTGACAGTTGTTATGGTTCAAATGCTGAACTAAAGTGTTAATCGTTATTTGTTTAATCTTTAGTTTTAAATACTTGTGGACATTTTTGAAAATGCAAAATCAAAATCAGTGTCAATTATGATTCACTTGTTGGGTTCTTTAATGCACTATCCTGTACTTATTCTAGTTATTATACTCCCGCAGAAACAGTTGTGGGGTGTATATTGGAGTCACAATGTCGGTCAGTCAACACATTAAACAGTGGTAAAGGTTGCGTTGCAAACAACTCCTACAGTTTTCATTTGAATGACTTGATACTATCATACATGATAAACACAAACAATTGATGTTCAAGACATATTTTTCATGCCTCTACATCAAAGCACTACAGAATTATATGATATCCCCTTGAACTTTAACTTTTTTATAGTTCATCTGCATGACTTGATACTGCACATGCATGCTGAACACAAATAGTAGTTGTGCAAGACATATCTTTCATGTGTCTACATCAAAGCACAACAGAATTATGTCCCCTTGAACTTTGACATTTTTATTGAAAATCTGCATGCGTTGTGGGTACTTTTGTGTTGCAAACTCTTGCTACAGTTGTCATTTGAAAAACTTGATACTGTGTATACATGGTGAATACAAAGAGTAGTTGTGCGAGACATATCTTTCATGCATCTACACCAGAGCATTACAAAATTATATTCCGTTGAAATGTGACAATTATTATCTTTATGAGATATGGATGTGATCTATTTTGTTTGCAAAGTTGTCAGTAGGGATATGTATATGCGATAACACATTTTGCAGTTATTCACACAAATCTGTCTTTTTTGAAAGCTTTCGTCCAATAAGGAAGCATTTTGCGGGGGTGATTGTCACATTCAGTGTAGTTCATGATGTTTAAATAGTGAATAATTTATACAAATTGTTAGGATCAAGATGCAAAGCCAAGTAACTTTTCCTTTTTATTAGGATCGGAACTATTCTGACACTGAGCAATTTTCTTTGAAGAGTAGGTGGAGTCTGCTATTTGTAGCAGAAGCCAATCTTAGCAGAATACAATTACATGTACATAATGTTCAAAGAGTTAATCCAGTGACTTGTATACAGAGGACTATGACATCTGCCTCTCAGGTTAATGACTATAGTCTCGGTATCTTTCATTTACCCGATTCATTTCTCATTCATTATGCATTGAGATCTCTGTAATGTTTTGACTCTTTCACTGCTACATTTTTATCTGCTTTATGGGTATTTCTTCAATTTCTTCAAATAAGGTTATAATTTCATCAAACTTCATACAAACTTTTATTTGGATGAAAAGTTGAGGACATGGGTTCTGTTTATGTATCAAATCAGTAGCACAAATAGTAATGGTCCTTGACTTAGTCAGATGTGGAAGTGAGGGCATCTGTGTCCTATGGAAGCAATTAAGTTAAGATCAATGTTGTATATTTAGTTCTATGGTATCTTTACCTGTTATAGTTGAAAGAGCAACGACATACATGTAGTTACACCTTAATGGCTGTGTCAGGCCCATGTAAAAGTTGTAAAAATTGTATGTGACTTATGTTGTAAACTGGCACCTACCATCAATTACCCAGTCACCCTTTACCTAATATTCATATAAGAATAAACACTTTCCCTGTTTAATATTCATGTAAAAAAGAGTGACATCATGAATACTAATTAGATTAAATTTTATAATGGTATACAAACACAATATTTTTAGCAACTGTAGAGTCAGATCTATATTAGTTCATAAGCAAACAGAGCAGACATTGGTCAGACCTCTCCTGCAAGAGCTGTCTGATCTGGTTCTACTCTGAATGCAAAGGTGTTAAAAGGCAGATCTATGGGGTAAAGGGTAAATTCTTCTTTTGTTAATCATTAAATAACTGGCCTTAAACAGCTTGAATCAAAATCAGATGCTAAGTAACTCAGTATCTGATCTGTTTCATGGCCAATAGTTTCTAAAGAAATTGAATTGATGAAATTTTCAAAGCAAGAGGTTTATTTTGATTTCTATATCATGAAATTTTGGTTTTCAACTAATTTTGAGTTTTCTGATGCGTAATGTTTTTAGGTATTTTGACACAAAGTAAATTTTTTATTAGATTTCTGTACTATGCTTTCACATTGTTCATGTACAGTAGAGGCTGTCTAGTGACCTGATAATGAATATATATGTAGGAGTCTATAAGAGTACGTGGTTGTTTAATGCAAGCCAAAAGTAATGCAGAAAACTACTAGATGAGCTTTCTGCATAACTTTTGTCTTGCATTAACCCTTTCCTCCATAAATATGCGTTTCTACGCCTCTGTAATAACAACTTCTTGAAACCATTGTGGTAAATAGAGCACAATGGTTTCAAACTACAAAATTCTAAATTTTCCTTTTCTCTAGTTAATGCTGCTTTTGGGTAGATTCATTCAAAGAGGTTGGGTCTAAAAATAGCCTATGTAGGAAAGGGTTAAGCAACTGCCTGTCTTAAAACCCCAGAATTAGTGTTACTGTTAGTGGTCCCAGTAGACAGGGTTTACTTGTTAGGAGGCAGCATACTGTAGCTGTGTATGATACAGGCCTAACTTCTGTATTGTTAATTGTAATGCAGGATTGGTTTAGTCTTTGTAAATATAGACTATTTTGTGATTTTAACACTTTACCTGATCGAGATGCCTTTTAGTATATTTGCAAACAGGGTAAACCCAGATCAGATGACTCCAATAGTGACAGTCTGATCAGGATCTGCTCTATTAGCTTATGAAATGTTATAGATCTGATTCTACCATGATAACAAATCCCTTGTTCATTATGTCATTATTTCTTACAGCATTTCCAGATGTGCGGGCATTTTCACATTATTGGAATAGCATAATGCTGTCATGTGTAGTACTGATCAACTCTGCTTTATAACATAACCCTGTCAGGCTTATAGCTAAATTCTAGTAATGGTAAAATACAAACTCATGAGCTTTTGGCTTTAAAAGAATATATGAATCAGATCTATATAATGCCATAAGCAAACAAAGAAGACCCTGATCAGACATCTGCTGCAGGAGTTGTGTGTTCTGTGTTTACTCTGTTTGCAAAGGCATTAAAGTCTTAAATATTAGGTAATAAATAATATAGGCTGTAGTGAATATTGAAGGGGTTTATGTCGTGGCTTAATTACATTTTAACCCTTTGCTCCATAAACACACCTTTCTACGCCTCTGCAAACAGAGTAGACCAAGATCAGACAGCTCCTATAGGAGCCATCTGATCATGGTCTACTCTGTTTGCTTATGGTATAATACAGTTTCTGCCATGGCCAAAAAATCTTGTGTCTATGTGCTATTATAGACATGAATCTAATTGATATTCTTGATGTCATTATTTCTTACATGAATGTTCATGGAGTAAAGGGTTAATAAAGATATTGCTTCAGATTGTCTTCCAATTCCATCTGCAGTAGTTTGCCAGAATTGATAAAAAATATTTGTTGATTATTTGTGATAGTTGACTTCGTATCATGTTGGGCTAGTTCATATGTACAGGTCTCACTAGTCTGTGTGTAAGTTGTATCCAGTGTTACATATGTGTACAATGCAATGTGTAAATAGGTATATTTAACTCATAGCCTGCTGATTGCTAGCAAAATTGTTATCATTTGTTACAGTAGAATCTGTCTTAAGCAACCATTTAGGAATCTTAAAAAACAGGTGAATGCTTAATGCAGTTCAAAAGTAATGCAGAACGATCCTAATACAGCTTTTTGCATTACTTTTGAACTGCTTTAACCCACCACCTGTCTTAAACACTAATAATTAGGTGGTAGACACGTTTTAACCCTTTCCCTCATATAAACATGTTTCCACGCATTTGCAAACAGAGTAGACCCAGATCAGATGGCTCCTAGAGGAGCCCTCTTATCAGGGTCTGCTCTGTTTGCTAATGGAATTTTGATAGATTTGTTCCTTTTCTTTCAAAAATGGCTTTAGCATGGGGTTTGCGGGAAGTTTGAGGTTTTCTAGTGGTTTAACATAATCAGATACTTCAGGAATTTGATGATTATCAGATACGAAAGTTTCTGTTTTGTCATATTTTTTTTACAATAAACATGTCAAATCATTTCAGCTGAAATAATTAATATGAATGAAATGCTTCAAAATTGTTCCAAATGGTAAAAGGCAAATGGCAGGCTAGGAGTCAAATTCTAAACTTTGATGAAGAACAATACTCGACATTCTTGTGTACAGTATATTGGTTCACCAGTGTCATTCCAAATGTCTATGTTTGTCCTGCTACCACTGTGTAGATATGCTTCTTAAGTTTATTTTCTCTATTGTTTGTCCCATCTTAACCCATTACTTTATAGATATGGCTATTAATGCCGTTACAAACAGAAAAGACCTGGATAGGCAACTCCTGTAGGAGCCGTCTTATCAGGGTCTGCCATATCAAAACATTTCCTGTGTTCACATCCCATTATAAAAAATTATCTAACCAACGTCATTATTTCTTATATAAAGTAAGAGGTTAAAATGTGTCATCATTTGTTTTGGTTGATGTAGGTTGTATCTGTTTTAAGCCACTGAAAGTAGGCTCTTAGTATTGACACTACCCAGGCACTCTGTCCTGCTCATGGCTGATGTCAGATTTCTTATATTTGTTATATACAGAGCAGTGGCGGGATGCAATTCATTATAAATTTGTTACATATGTTTGCTTAACTGTTTACTCCATGAATACAACAGAACCTCTCTATAATGGTCACTAAATTGTGTTAATTAGTTGGTAGCTGGGACAGGTGGCTGCTTAAAGCAAGGTGAAAGTATAACAGGTTTTACTGTATTTATGTCAGATATAATAACAACAAGAATATCAATTAGATTATTATTTATATAAATTGCCAATGAACACAAAAGTTTAGCCATGGCAGAAACTGTACAATGAGGTCTATATAATTCCATAAGCAAACAGAAGATCCTGATCAGTTAACTCCATCAGGAGCCATCTTCTCTATTTGCAAAAGCCAATTTGGGAAGCAAATGATTAACCATGCTATGAGCCAGTTAGACCAAGCACTGTTTGCAACATGTATGAGGTGCAGTCAGAATTTCCAGGATTGCTTTTGTTATGTTGGCTTGTTTTGAAAAAGAACACTATAATTTATAACACTGATAGGAAAAACATTTTTCTACAAATCATTTTATACTTTTAGGGGTGTGTGTACAATTATGACCGATACTGAACCTCTTAAATGGTTAGACCTAATACCATATAGAGCTTTTTGATGTTAAACTATGCCATTACCTGAGCTAAATGGACGTAGCCATTGCTTTTCTATCTGTCACTGCTTTTCTGTTTTGAAATAACTTTGATGTGACATCATGCAAAATTTCATAACACTGCTAAATTATGATAAAGAAATTCATGTGTGCTTGACTTTTCAAAGTGCTCTGTACCTTAATAGTCAATAACAAATGTAAAGCAGCTTTTTCAAACAAAATATTAAAAGTTTTTGAAACATCAATAAGAACTTGACAAGAGTTTCACATGTAGCAAATTTTAGCATGATCGGGAGTCAAATATGCTTTAAAAATTGACCAGTCTTGGAAATTTCCGAATGCATCTTGTATTTGTCGATTCAGATTGAATTATCAAGGCTATGTACAGTTTAAAAAATCAACAGAAAATAGGTTAACCCTTTCACTATTTTATATCTATTCAAAATTTCTTCACTTCATGCATAGAATCAATAAATGGAACATTGAAAAGGGCTTTTTTCACTGTTGTGGAAACTGCATAATCAGATCTATAAATTTCCATAAGCAAACAGAGCAGACCCTATAGGAGCCATCTGATCTGGGTCTGCTCTGTTTGCAAATGCGTAAAAAGGCATTGTTTCATGAGGGAAATGGTTAAACCTTAATGTAAATGCATCATCTAAAAGTTGTAGGACAATGGTCTGGGATATTGTCATATTTTTGTGATTTTTTTATTTCTTAAAAAGAAAAGATGTAGGTTGTACTGTTTTCTTTGGCTAACTTTACTCCTACTTTGATGTAAAATACTGGTATTAGACTTTATATACCAGACCTGGAAACCTCATAAATCTGATAGAAAATCATAGTTGTATTATAACAGTGTTTGATCCCTGAGCCTGATGAATCGTCATGGCAGAAATAATGACACCATGAATATTTATTCGCTGTCTTTTTTCATAATGGCACTTGCATACAGGGCTTTTATTATCATAGACAGAAACTGTAGAATAAAATCTATACAATTTGATTAGCAAACAGAACAGACCCTGATCAGACAGTGTAGGAGCAGTCTGATTTGGATCAACTCTGTTTGAAAAGGCATTTGTATGAGGTAAAGGCCTAAAGGGTTAAATGCTTTTTGAAATTATTCTTCAGAATAAGAGTTAAAGTCAAGATTACAAGGCCATTAACCAGGTTATTGTACTAACAGAACTAGTGTATGAGTCACATAATGCTTTGTTAATCCCATGCCATTCATTCACACATGTTCGTTACCTTAATTAAACTGTGTTCAGTTTTGTGGAATTGAAGAACTTGGCATGCATTCTACTGTAAACTTGTGATAATGTATAATTTATTAGATACATGTATAATTATATAGAAACAAACTGCTTTCAACCCTTTCCATGACAGATCTCGAGACACCTTTTGACACTCCTGCCACTGGTAGATCCAGATCAAATGGCTCCTACAATAGCCATCTGATCAGGGTTTTCTTATGGAATTATATAGATATGATTCTAGTTTCTGACCTCGCCAAAAATCCTGTGTTCATATGCCTTTACAAGACACAGCTTATAAATATACATGATGTTCATATGCCTTTACAAGACACAGCTTATAAATATACATGATGTTCATATGCCTTTACAAGACACAGCTTATAAATATACATGATGTCATTGTTGCTTACATGAACATTCATCGGGTAAAGGGCAAATGATCCAGTTTGGCTTTATACAACTGGCAGTGGAAAACTGACATTATTTATAAGTTATATCATATACATGTATACCATTTCCCTAATCAATATTTAAGAATTAATTGGTCACTTCATGAATATTCACCAACTGAATATTTTATAAATATTTTAGTGATGTTTTGGCATAGACAACAACTGTAGCATCAGATCTATATAGTTTCATAAGCAAATAGAGCAGGCCCTAATCAGACAGCTCCTACAGAAGCTTACTGATCTAGGTCTACTCTGTTAGCAAAATTGTTAAAAGGCGTTACTATGAGGGAAAGGGTTAAGCATATTCTTACCAGAGAGCTCCTCCAGGACCCCACTGATCTAGGTCTGTACTGCTTGCAAATGTTTGCATCTTGTTTTCAGCATTCAGACAGTTAAAGTTTGTTCTAGCCGATATTTAAATATTAATTTTTATTCAGAGACTGTGTAAAGGTTATGCTAGTTTGTTGTTTCGTATGTGGCATTTGTTCTGTGTCATTAAAGCTGTATCACTCACACGGCTTTAACCTGATATGGTGCTACAGAATATTTAGGCATATCAGACCAATAAGTCAAAATACTTAATGTTAAAATTCTTTCATTCTCTCAATGTTGTAAAGAGAAATTAGATATAGAAACGATTGAAGGACCTGGTTCCAGAATCCAGACTGTTTGCTGTCATCAGTCATGCCTGTTAAGTTATGCGTAGTAAAATGTTTGGGGGCTCCAAATTATGTATATTTGAACTTAGTGCTAAAAAATTATTATAAATATAACTGAAATTCTGAATTTTGTAGTTTGTCATTTTGTCACATTTTGTATAACAACAAATGTGTCGTGTTTATTTTATTTGGGTTAAGACAATAGCACATTTTGTCATTTTGTACAACAAAAGAAAATGTGTTTATTTGGGTTAAGACAATAGGACATCATCACAGTGGCCATTTAATGAATAAACACCGGTATCTGTGGAGGCAGAACCCTTTCTCTCATGAATATTTATACAAGAATGTGTGACTTCATGAATATTCATTACCTGTATTTGTATATTAGTCAATGAAAATGGATTTTTTGTCACTTCAGAAGCTAGAATCATATTTTTATTATTCCATAAACAAACAGTGTAGGCTCTTATCAGATGGCTCCTATAGAAGGCGTGAAAAAGTATCAAAGGCCATCTGTATTAAAGGTTAACAGTTAACCTCATGAATATTTATTTAGAAATAATTTATGAATATTAATTAGGGTATCATGAGCAAAGGATTGTTTGACCTTGGCAGAAACTGTAGAATCAGATCAGTATTAATTCATAAACAAACTGAGCAGGAGCCATCTGATCTTGGTCAAAAGTGTCTCTGAGGGAAAGGGTAACCTTTTACGTCATAGAACCCCCTTTTCATGCCAGATTAACCCAGATCAGATTGCCCTTATAGGAGCTGTCAGATCAGGCTTTGCTCTGTTTGCTTATGGAATCCTGTAGACCTGATCCTACAGTTTCTGACACGACCAAAACATCCTGTGTTTATATACAATTATAGAAAATCAGCTCATAAATATCCATGATGTCATTATCATTACTTCTTACATGAATATTCATGAGGTAAAGGGTAAAAAAGAAAAAAATACTAAGAACTGAACTTCCTTTCAATGGCATTTAGAGAGGTTTTTATTGTAGTTTTGATATGCTTGCCTTGATATTGAGGAGTGACTGGCAGCTTGACTATTCTGAGAATTGTCCTTTTCTGGTTGGCAGTTTCCAGCCAATTACTTGTTTCCAGTCCTTGTCTATCAGTTAACCCTTTTCCTTCATGTAAACGTGTTTTCACGCCTTTGCAAACAGAGTAGACCCAGATCAGATGGCTCCTATAGGAGCCGTCTGATCAGGGTCTGCTCTGTTTGCTAACGGAATTTGATAGATCTTTATATTTGCTATCTAAAATGGCTACAATATCCCACCATCTATATTTCATTATTACTATTTTTTCCGTGAATATTCATTAGATAGTGAAAACTTGACTAAATATAGAACAGGGAATGGGTTAACCCCCCTTTCCCTCATATTAACGCTTTCTCATGCTTTTACAAACGGAGAAGACCCATATCAGACAGCTCTTGTAGAAACCGTCTGATCAGGATCTGCTCTGTTTGCTTATGACATGATATGGATCTGATTCTAGTTTTTGTCAAAGCAAACAATTCAGCATATAAATATTCATGATGTCATTATTTCTTACATGTATATTGAACAGGGAAAGGGTTAACTTTTGTTACTGTATTGTATGTATATACTTGCTATATCAGTAATGCTGGTATTAAATTTTTATACATTGCCAGAAATATGTTTTTCATAAATTTATTGGAATTGATCTTTTATACGGATTCTGTACGTCATGAATTTAAAATTAATGTTATTCTGACTTTAGAAAGCATTAAGTACGTTTAAAAATATCAAATCCAAACTTTTAATAAAGAATAATTCAGATCTTTTTTATGCAGGTGGCTGGTTAATGCAGGATGAATGTCATGAAGAAAACTCCCAAAGGAGCTTTTTCTATGACTTTATGCATTTAGCAGCCACCTGTCTTAACTCCAATCCCACTATCTACTACTATAGAGACATTTGTGAACAGCTTGGATCCAGATGAGATGTTTCAAGCTGTTTATCAATTGGTCAATAGTTTCTCAAAAGCTTGATCAAATACTGACATTGATACTTAACCCTTTCCTCCATAAATACACCTTTCTACGCCTCTGTAAAAGTCACCTATTGAAACCATTGTGATAAATAGAGCATTTGATCCTATAGGAGCAAATGCTCTATTTATCACAATGGTTTCAAACTACAAAATTCTAAAAAAAATTCCTTTTTTCTAGTTAATGCTCCTTTTCGGTAGATTTATTAAAAGTTGTTGGATCTAGAAATAGCCTCTGAGGGAATGGGTTAATTACTTACTCAAATGTTCAATTCATAGAGGTTAACTATATGATGACAAGCAGAATTCTAGAATTGCTAGATGTACAATTACATGTAACTTTGAATGGTGATTAATCTGTCATTAACCCTTTCCTTCATGAATATTCATGAGAGAAATTAATATTTATGACTATTAGTTAACTGAATTTTATAATGGTGTCATGAATAAGGGGATCTTTAACCATGGCTTTAGGATCAGATTATATTATTTCATAAGCCAACAGAGCAGACTCTGATCAGATGGCCCCTCTGGAACTTTCTTCAATACTTTCGTCCTTCATTAACCTTTTCCCTGTTCTGTGTTTATTTCAAATTTCAATACCTACTGAATATTTATGGTCAAAATAGCTATAATGAAATATGGAAGGTGGAACATTGTAGCCATTTTAGAAAGTAAAGAAACAGACCTTTCAAATTCCTTTAGCAAACAGAGCAGACCCTGATCAGACGGCTCCTCTAGGAGCCGTCTGATCTGGGTCTACTCTGTTTGCAAAGGCGTGAAAACACGTTTATATCAGGGAAAGGGTTAAGTAACCAGCTGCTCTTATCAGCATCCATATCCATTTCATTATTGCTATAGACAGATTCTACTGTAATACCATGAGGAAAAGTCTTCTGATAATGACACGCAGTATCAATTTGAAATTTCATACAGAATGAGTATCTGCCATTCCTCAGTTTTTGCTGTAAAACAGTAATGCCTAAATACCCTGACTGGCTTTAGCGACCATTATCTCTTCACCTGTTCAATATTCATGTTAGAAATAATGACATCATGGATATTTATTAGCTGAATTTTTATGCCCCCAAAGCTAGGCTTTGGCGGCATATAGTGATCGCACCGTGTGTGCGTGTGTGGGTGGGTGTGTGTGTGTGTGGGTGGGTGTGTGGGTGTGTGTACCTTTTGTCCGGAGTATATTTCCTTTGTCACATCAGCTACGGATACCAAATTTGGTGTGTGAGTTCATCTTGGGATGGCAGACTGTCGCATACCATTTTCATGTCACTGTGAACTTGACCTTGACCTTTGACCTTGATTTTACAAAAAGCTTGTCCGGAGCATATCTCCTTTACCTTACCAGCTACAGATTCCAAATTTGGTGTGTGAGTTCATCTCGGGATGGCGGAGTGTCGCGTACCATTTCCAGGTCACTGTGACCTTGACCTTTGACCTCGATCTTAAAAAAAGCTTATACCTTACCAGCTACAAAAAGCTTGTCCGGAGTATATCTCCTATACCTTACCAGCCAAGGATTCCAAATTTGGTGTGTGAGTTCATCTTGGGATGGAGGAGTGTCGCATACCATTTTCAGATCACTGTGACCTTGACCATGACCTTTGACCGATTTTACAAAAAGCTTGTCCGGAGCATATCTCCTTTACCTTACCAGCTACAGATTCCAAATTTAGTGTGTGAGTTCATCTTGGGATGGCGAAGTGTCGCGTACCATTTCCAGGTCACTGTGACCTTGACCTTGACCTTTGACCTCGATTTTAAAAAAAGCTTATACCTTACCAACTACAAAAAGCTTGTCCGGAGTATATCTCCTATACCTTACCAGCTAAGGATTCCAAATTTGGTGTGTGAGTTCATCTTGGGATGGAGGAATGTCGCGTACCATTTTCAGATTACTGTGACCTTGACCATGACCTTTGACCGATTTTATAAAAAGCTTGTCCGGAGCATATCTCCTTTACCTTACCAGCTACAGATTCCAAATTTGGTGTGTGATTTCATCTTGGGATGGCGGAGTGTCGTGTACCATTTCCAGGTCACTGTGACCTTGACCTTGACCTTTGACCTCGATTTTAAAAAAAGCTTATACCTTACCAGCTTTAAAATCTTGTCCGGAGTGTATCAACTATACCTTACCAGCTAAGGATTCCAAATTTGGTGTTTGAGTTCATATTGGGATGGAGGACTGTCGCGTACCAGTTTCAGATCACTGTGACCTTGACCGTGACCTTTGACCGATTTTACAAAAAGCTTGTCCAGAGCATATCTCCTATACCTTACCAGATACGGATTCCAAATTTGGTGTGTGAGATCACCTCGAGATGGCGGAGTGTCGCATACCATTTTCAGGTCACTGTGACATTGACCTTGACCTTTGACCTCGATTTTACAAAAAGCTTGTCCGGAGCATATCTCCTATACCTTACCAGCTACGGATCCAAAATTTGGTATATGAGTTCATCTTGGGATGGAGGAATGTCGCATACCATTTTCAGGTCACCTTGACTTTGACCTTCGACCTCGATTTTACAAAAAAGGTTGTCCAGAGAACATCTCCTATACCTTACCAGCTACGGATTCCAAATTTGGTGTGTGAGTTTATCTTGGGATGGCGGTGTGTCGCGTACCATTTTCAGGTCACTGTGACCTTGACCTTTGACCTAGATTTTATACAAAGCTTGTCCGGAGCATTTCTCCTATACCTTACCAGCTACGGATTCCAAATTTGGTTTGTGAGTTCATTTTGGGATGGCGGAGAGTCGTGTACCATTTTCAGATCACTGACCTTGACCTTGACCTTTGACCTCAATTTTCCAGTCCGGAGCATATCTCCTATACCTTACCAGATACAAAAAGCTTGTCCAGAGCATATCTCCTATACCTTAAACGTTGACAATCAACCCAGGGTCCTTTCTAACGTTGAGAATGACTTAGGGTCCTTTTTAACTAAGTTTTGACCCTTGGCTCTTTTCTTAGCTATCATAATCGTCAAGGGTTCTGTTTCTAATGTTAAGAACTGACTCCTGTGTCATTTTTAACAGCATCAAAATTTCATGTTACCCCTGCATTACATTGTATTGTTTTTCCGCCAAAATGCATTTCGGTGTCAAACACTTTGGGGGCATTTGTCACCCGTGACGACTCTCTTGTTATAATAAAATAATTTCAAGGGAAAGTTTTGCTTGGAATCAGATCTGTATCGTCATAGGAAAACAGAACAGACTCTTATTAGATGGCTCCTACAGGAGCTGTCTGATCTTGGTCTAATCTGTTTGCAAAGACGTGAAAACAGACATGTTTATATGCGGGAAAGGGTTATAGAATGGTTTTACAGTATAAATAATTCACATCATCTGTGTGTAAGTGTATAACGTACTGTCCTGTGTTTTGTATGGTTATTTGTCTTACAATCATGTTACATGTATATGCATTAATAATCACCATAGTGCAATAACTCAATAAGTACTTATGTACAGGGATTTGGAGTTCTTGCTCTATGGTGATGCCATTTTAATTTGAACTGATTCTTTAATATTTATTATTTGCAAGTACTGAAGTATGATAGATGCATTTATATTTTCATAAAAATGTAATGAAATTGCTTATTTTTTGTATATATTGCATATAATTTGTAAAATAGCTTTTACTCAACATGTACTTAATTTGGCACTTCAGGTTTTTGCTATTTTAGTATCACTTGTATGTCACTGTTCTAAGTTCAGTTTTGTGTTCTAAGTTCAGTTCTGTGCTGGTACATCAATCTGTCTATCAGTTTAGTTCTGTTTTATCACTGACTTATTTAACCCTCTCCCTTTTAAATATTCTTGTAAGAAATAATGGCATCATGAATATTTATAAGCTAAATTTTTATGCTGTGGAAGTATCAAGGGAATTTTTTTGCTTTGACAAAATGTGTAGAATCAGATCTGTATCATGCCATTAGCAAACACAGCAGACCCTGATCAGACGGCTCCTATAGGAGATGTCTGATCTGGGTCTGCTCTGTTTGCTAATGCGTGAAAATGCACTTATATGAGGGTAAGGGTCAACCCTTTACTCCTTGAATATTCATGTACAAAAAAGTGACTATGAATAATGATTTACTGAATTTTTAAGATATATGAACACAGGAATTTATAGCCATCACAGAATCTATATTATTTCTTAAGGAAACAGAGCAGAACCTGATCAGACGACTTCTACAGAAGCTGTCTGATCTGGGTCTACATTGTTTGCAACGGCATTAAAAGGAATATTTCTGGAGTAAAATGTTAAACCTGTCTGCTGATATGATTTATGATATGATTTTCATTCTTCAATATCAAGCTAAAGTTTATATATAATTAGTTGCCTTTATTGAATTTATATTTATGTCCCTTTGAAATCTAAAATTTAATTGTCACTCAACACATTCTTGGTGTGCCACGCTTAAGTTACTTGATATATTAGAAATGTATGAAAAAACAGGATTTTGCATTATGGGTTACTTTTACCAGGGCACATGAATTATCTATACCAGAAGGTATGGTCAACCCTTTGAGTGTGGAAAACAAGTTCTGGAAGTAGACTCAGATCAGAGGACTCCTAGAGGAGTATACATATATATGCTTTCAGAGGACTCCTAGAGGAGTACACATATGTACGCTTTCAGAGGACTCCTGGAGGAGTATACATATATACGCTTTCTGAGGACTCCTAGAGGAGTATACATATATACGCTTTCATACTGAAAGAACTCTGTTACCGCATTCCCGTTTAGACTTTTTTAGACCCAATCTCTTGGAATAACTCTACTGAAAAGGAGC
This sequence comes from Azorinus chamasolen, assembly GCA_963576725.1. Classification (NCBI taxonomy): domain Eukaryota; kingdom Metazoa; phylum Mollusca; class Bivalvia; order Cardiida; family Solecurtidae; genus Azorinus; species Azorinus chamasolen. Next base: position 43,433,477 of record OY755240.1, on the reverse strand, counting down.
ATTAACTAGAAAAAAGGAATTTTAAAAAAATTGTATACTTTTGAAACCAATGTGATAAATAGAGCATTTGCTCATATGGAGTAAATGCTGTCTTTATCACAATGGTTTCAAACAATGACTGTTACAAAGGCATCACAAGGCTTCAGTAGAAGGGACTGGGTCATACAACAGTGGACCAGTCCACTTTTAAAAAATCAACATTCAAAGGGTTAAACTGTAAATGGAACTGATTAAGGTTGTATTGCAACGAAAATTGTTGAGCTTAGAATATATTTCTGTGAAACTATGTTCTAAAACTAATTTATTATATTCAATATGCATTCTTACATAATAGACAAAAGTCAACTGTTTTAATGATTGTGTTATCAAATTTCTACTATAGGATATAAGTAGGGTGCCTTTATAATTCCCTTTTAGGGGTGAGCATGTTAAGCTGTCTCCATCAGTTAACTCTTTCCTTTTGTCACCTTGACAAACACAGTAGACCCAGATCAGATGGATTTTACAGGAGCGATCTGATCAGGGCCAAGCTTTTCTTTGTTCATTGGCCCTTACTGAATTTAAGTGGATGAATATGCATTATGTCATGAATTCTTGTATAAATATTCATGTGGGAGAGGGTTAAAGAATTTTGGTTGCTCACTTATCCGTTAGTATTTAGCATACAGCTTTGAAAACTTTTTATTTTCTTGTAAAGTTCGTCAACAGAAAGCAGGTTTAATTGCAACCCTTTCCCTCATATAAATGCTTTTTCTTGCCTTTGCCAACAGACTAGGCCCAGATGAGACTGTTCCTGTAGGTGCTGTCTGATTAGGTTCTGCTTTGTTTGCTTATGCCACGATACAGATCCAATTGTGCAGTTTTTTGTCAACTACTCTGAACATTGATGATGTTATTATTTCTTACATGAATATTGAACAGGAAAAGGGTTAATGTTCTATTGTGTTTATCTGTGTCTATTAACCCATTACCTACTCAATATTCATGTAAGAATATACAATGTAAACACCTTTGCAAACAGATTATAGCCAGATCAGACGACTCCTCTAGAAGCGGTCTGATCAGGGTCTGCAATGTTTGCTTATTGAAAAATATAGATATGATTCTACAGTTTCTGCAATGGTCTGAATTCCCTTGTTCTAAATTCCTTTGCCACTATGAAACTTTAGCGAAATCATAGTAAATATTTCTTCCACGAATATTCATGGAGTAAATAGTTAAGGAATTTGAGTGTTAAACATTGTAGACACTGATTAAAAGGTTCCTACAGGAGCCCTCTGATCACGGTCTACCCTGTTTGCAAATATCAGTTGTTTCTTGTATTCTGTGACAGAGACTCTTGAATTGCATTTCTACTTTTTTATATGTTATGAAAAGAAATACTAAAAGGTCCAATATCTGCCAAAGACATGTTTACAAGTGCATCATGGTTTTTCCATGGGGTTGGGCTATATGGTAGGGACAATGCTTTTTCTGTACTTCTGGACTATGTGCAATTCAGTTAACACATTCCTTTGTGCTAGACAATTTGATTTTTCATACTATCGATATCTCGAACTTCAAGGGACCATAAAAATTACTTCGTTTAAGTCATATGATTTATAATCTGGACAATTTCTCAAGTTCACAGCTTAATGCAGGTCTAAAGTAATGCTGAAAGCTCCTGTAGGAGCTTTCAGCATTACTTTCAACCTGCATTAAGCTGTCACTAGATTTGCGAAGCGATACATTTTAGAACAATTCTGTATTGTAATTTTTGAAAGGACCAATCTTTTAGTTTGCTTTATCTCGAAGTTTGAGTTATCTGAGTTGGAGATATCGATATTTCACTGTAATTGTATCACGTAGGTGTTGTCAGCACTACCAGATGGCGATGCCAGTATTAACAAACCTTTCTCCGTTAAACTCAATAATTTGTAATATCCTCTGCAATATTTTTGTATTCATATGATATGCTGAGTAGATGCTGAGCATCTCATGGCCACTTAGACAGTAGAAAATGTTTGTATGACAAGATTTGATGTCTTTTGCCTTAGCCCTTTCAACCCTGAATTATAAGATTGGATTAATCCATCAGTGTTTACCATTCAGTATTAAAGGGTTAAGCTTGCTAGAAGATTGTAAATGACGAACAGTGCAGACCCTGATCAGAGGGATTATCTAGGAATCCCCTAATATGGGTATTCACTGTTTGCAAATGTCCCGGGTTGAAAGAGTTAATTGGGCACTACCTTAAACACCTTTTCATGCCTTTCCCCAGAGTCCACCCAGATCAGGCGACTCTTGTAGGAGCTGTCTGATCAGGGTCAGCTCTTCATGCTTATGAAATTATATAGATCTGATCCAACAGTTTTTGTATACGCCAAAAAATCCCTTGAACATTTTACATAATAAAAAAAAAGCTAATGGATATTAGTTCATACATAAATGTTCATAAGGGAAAGGACTGAGACAATGGTTATTGTATTCAGTTATCAAAATGACATAATGGTTTATACTGGGCAGTGCTGATAACACATCTACTAGATAACATTTCTTTTATTGCATAGTATACAATGTGACAGGAGTCATCACTGGAGGGGACATGTATGCTTGAACATCTGTAAACAATGTACACCGAGAACAGCCAAAATGTTAGAGCATCGTATCAGATCAGACTTGTACTGCACAGGTCTAGATAAAATACCTACTGAATATTCATGGACAAAAGAGTTATAATAAAATATGAAAGGTGGACCATTGTAGCCAATTTAGAAACTAAAGAAACCGTCTCTCAAATTTCATTAGCAAACAGAGAAGACCCTGATCAGACGGCTCCTACAGGAACTTCCTGATCTAGGTCTACTCTATTTGCAAATGTGTGAACGGCGTTTGTATGAAGTAAAGTGCTAACCTATTTCCTCATAGAAAAGCTTTTGCAAACAGAATAGACCCAGATCAGATGACACCTGTAAGAACTGTCTGATCAGGGTCTGCTTTGTTTGCTTGTGGAATTATATATAAACAATAAGTTAATGGATAGTCATGAAGTGATTCCGGCATAAATGCTCATTGGGGGAATGGTCAACCCTTTACTTCATGAATATTCATGTAAGAAATGATGACATCATGCATATTAGATAATAACATATATACACATGGAATGTTTGCCAAAGCTGAAACTGTAGAATCATATCTATATTATATCATAAGCAAACGCAGCAGACCCTGATCATACGGTTCCTATAGGAGCCATCTGATCTGGGTCTACTCTGTTTGCAAAGGCACATGGCGGCGTGTTTATGGAGGTAATGGTTAAGGAGCAGTTTGATCAGGTTGTACACTATTCTCTGCCCCATTAATACCGTAAATCAAAATGGTGTCAAACTTACTTAATTAGCTTCACAAAGTGGCGGAAAGGACAGATCGGTTGTCTGAACACCTATTGGGCAATTATAGCAGGTTACCATCACAAATTGTGAAGACTACCGTTATATGCTGATATTGTACTTGGATGGCTTTACATTGGTGTACACTGTTTGCACATGCCTCAGTGCTCTGTTCCCAGTGGTATGACATATGTTAGAAGGTGTATGACGATATTGCTATCTGTATGTGAATATCAGAGCTACTGTATCACTCATTGTAGAAGATCCAGTATCACCCATTACATAACGAATAGAAATAAAATGTGTAATGAAACACAAGCTTTTATTTGTTTTTGTTTGCAGGCCTAAATAAGATAAGTAGAACTATTACTGATTGCGATAACAAATGTTCATGTATATTTTGAAAAGAAATATATAGCCAGAAAACCTATCGAAAATACGACGAAGAAGGCAAAGCTTCCGTGCGTTTTAGAAATCCCCATTGTTATTCGCCGATGTATTAGTATCTATTGTGGTTGCTTTTCAGTTTGGAAACTGTTTGAAATACTACAGGCCGGCGTTATCTTGTTGCACAACAAAACAATAAGAACTGACAAAAACGGTTTATCTTGATCACGGGTGTGTATTTCGATGTAAGTTAATTGACAATCTCTAAATCTGTATAAGAATAATTGAACAGAACTGTCTGATCAAGGTTTGCTCGTTTTTTCCATGAAAATATATTGATCTGATTCTATAGTTTCTTCCATGGCCGAACATCCGGAATTCAAACGCCATTATAAAAAAAATAGTAAATAAATATACATGGTGACATTATATCTTACATGAATATTCAACAGGGAAAAGGTTAAGGCCGTTTTCTTGAGTTTTATGCCCCCCCCCCCCCCCTCCCCCGGGTATATTGTTTTTGCTCTGCCCGTCTGTCTGTTTGTCCCAAGCTTTAACGTTGGCTTATGGAGGCGAATATTTTAGGGGTGATTTTTTATGGCCAAGGTCATACATCAATGCCAAAGCTCATATCGAGGCATAGTGTGTTGACACTGTCACAAACACATCTTGTTTTTTTTCCTCCAATAGTTTTCCTGAAATTTTGTTCGTTTCTAGTGTTCAATGAAAAAAGTAGTAAAGACACACAAAAAGGAACCAACACCAACAAAAAGCAACACATTCACACACTCGTTTCTAGTCTTCAACCAGTAAATGTAATACATGTACAGTGGAACCTGTCTTAAGCTGCCATTCATTTACTGAACATAGGAGTCTTAAAAAACAGGTGGTTACTTAATGCAGTGCAAAAGTAACACGGAAAGCTCTTACAGGCGTGCATTACTTTGTCTTGCGTTAAGCTTCCGTCTGCCTTACATACCCATAGTTCGACATCTTTTTGATGACCGCTTAAGACAGGTTTTACTGTATACCAAATAAAGCATCACAAACATAAGTTTTAATATCGCTACAAACATGTGAAAAAAACAATGAATACATTACACGCTAAGATATGCAAAATGAACATCTTTTTTTTTTTTTTGTCTTTTAAGATTCAAAGTTACTAACCAACCGTATTAAGTTGATTACATAAAGCAGTACCAATTAATTTGGAAGGTGCGATTTTTATGCTTCAAGTAATTATTATTTCACACCAATAAATTTCCCATAAGTACGGTACTACATAAGTGAAATAACTTAGTTCATTGCATCGCTACGATGAGCATTTCTTGGTCTCGTCGCTACGACGAGCATTTCTTGGTCTCGTCGCTACGACTTATATTTCGCGACCATGGCATATTGTCCTATACATCATGACCATGACAAATGTGAAATAAGACAATGGTGTCGTGACCAGGAGTAAAATTTCGTTATTGTCAGTATTTGGCTGCCAATGCCGCATCTGTGATTACCAATGCAAACAGCTTGGATCCAGATGGGACGCAATTCATCAAGATCCAAACTTTTTTTGTTATTGTGGTAATGTTTTTGAAAGAACAGAGGGGGTAATTGAAATGAAAGTTGTAGCAGACGACAAACATTGCAGATGACAGTATTTAGCACTGAAAGAGTTATTTCATGACCACGGGAAGTTAAGTCATGACCGCTGGAAGTTATGTCATGACCACGGGAAGTTATGTCATGACCACGAGATATAAGTCATGACTACGAGATGTCATGTCATGACTATAAAAGGTATTAAGTCGTGACTACAAGATGTTAAGACTACACGATATTAAGTCACGGCCACTAGATTTTAAGTGATGACTGAACTATTAATTCACAATCATATGTTCAGTCATGCCTTCAAGATACAAAGTCATTACTACGAGATCGTACGGCATGACTACGGGGTATTTTGCCATGCTCACAAGGTATTAAGTCCTGATTATGAGATATTTAAGTCACGATCAGGAGCTTTTAAGTCATGGCTACAAGACATAAAGTCATGATTACGACATAGTACGGCATGACTACGTGATATGTAGTTATGACTACGAGATATTAAGTCATAGCTACAAAGTATTAAGTCGTAACCACGAGGTGATACAGTCGTAAATGCATGATTATAGGTTGTGGTCAGGAGGTGAATAAAAGGCTACCACATGTTATCATATCAGATGTCTAAACAAAGACGACAATCAGAGGGAATCATTTTGTGTATAATGAGTCGGTCCAAATAAAGAGGACAATTGAAGCATTAACCCATTGGTGCCTAATGTTCCTTACAAAAGACACAGGGAAAACAATGTAGACAAGATCATGGGGCTCATGAGGGAACCCTTTGTTCAGGGTCTGCACTATTTGATGAACCTTTCGATGTCAATGGTTTATACCAGCAGATATTGTGTTTACTGTTCCCATCAACGTGAAAATGGATGGGTACCAAAAGTCACTTTGAACGAAATTATCGTAAATAGTATGGGAGTAAACGGGTTAAATGGGTCTAGTCCCTCCTAGACTTTTTAGACCCAACCTGTTTGAATTAATCTACCGAAAAGGAACATTAACTATAGACAAGGAGAATTTTAGAATTGTGTAGTTTTGAAACCATTGTGATAAATAGAGCATTTGCTCCTATGGAGCAAGTGTTGTATTTATCACAATGGTTTCAAAAAATGAGTTTTACAGAGGCGAAATAAGGCGTCAGCAGGAATGAATGGGTTAAATGGGTTGAAGATAACTCACAGGTGAACCAACACCTGTTTCTTCAGATTACTAAATGAACGTAAATGATACATGTACATGGATATTCAGAGGTCCAGATAAGATGCGTAAAGTTAAATATTTTCAACAATTCTCTCCTTTATTTCTCGAAGTGACGGTTCTAAAGAGTAGTCACAGTATAGGGTGGTGGTGGAGAAATGACGATTTTAGTATTTGGGTATGCACTTGTATCTGTAGCTCTGTATAACATTGTTCATTCACAATACGTATGGATCGGGGGGAGAATAAACGGAACTGGTGCCTTCACACGGATTGATGATCAGACACCCGCGGGTGGACATAGGATATATGGTCAACCAGATAATTTTCAAGATATCGAAGACTGTGTCCATGTGTATCCAGTAATATTCCAATGGAATAATATTTCTTGCGGTACACTGGCCTGGAGCTTTTGTGAATACAAACTAATTTGATCTGCAAAACGATCATGACATGAAAAATTACTGGAAAACACTTGTAAATATTTATCTCTTACTCGACACTCTTGTGTCTTTTTCAAAAACAAAATAAAATTATATACAAATCACTCTGTTTCAATATTTCGGCCGTAGCCTTTTTCAAGAAATAGCACGTATTACGTGTTATTTCTTGAAAAAGGCTACGGCCGAAATATTGAAACAGGTGAGTTGTATATAATTTTATCTAATTAATATTCCCTATGGAATAAAATAAACAAAAACAAAATAAACACCGATATTCTACATGTTACACAAGTAACACATCTCGATACAGGAGCTGTCTGATCAGGGTCTGCTCTGTTTGGATATGGAATGATACAAATCTGATTCGACCACGGCCAAACATTCCTGTGTCAGGGTATAGATATGTATGCCATTGTATGGTGTCATTATTTCTAAGAGAACTATTCTTAGAGTAAAGTGTCAATTAACCCTTAATATATCGTGACTGAGTATATAAGACCTCTGCACGCAGTGTAGGCCTAGATCCAAGGGCTCCCCCAGGAACCCTTTGATCTGGGTCTGCACTGTTTGTTATACAAATCAGTTTGTTTCACAGATAAAGTTTGATAACACTTTTTGTTTGATTAATATTCAGAAAAGGATGAACCAGTTTCACTTATTCAACAAATTAAGGCTTCAATTTAAGCTATTTTATGCAGTCCAACAATATGTTGTAAGTGCTAAAGGAATCATGTCCTACACGCAGTTACACGAATCAGTTATTAAGAACCATCAAATACTATGATGTAGATTGTAATTGCTTAACCCTTTCACTGTAAGCAGTTTTGTCTGCAGTACAGATTTTCGTCTGCTTCAAGTTGCGGAAGTTTCTTCTTATTGTTTTTTTTTCATATAAGAGATAAACAGAGTGTCGAAGAGTTTGGGTCCAGATGAGACGTCGAGTAACTCGGCGTTTCATCTAGATCCAAACTGTACAGACCCGTCTCCATGGCAGTGAATGAGTTAATCCTTTACTCAATGGATATCTACATTACAAATAATGTATTATATGGATATCAATTATCTTAAAACAGAACGGTATATGAACAAGAAACAATTGGCCGGGGCAGAAACTAGAATAGCATTTATATAATGCCATAAGAAAGCAGAGCAGAGTAGATCTTGATCTGGGTCTACTTTATTTGCAAATGCGTTATAAATCGTACATTTTATCTATGGAGTAAATGGCAAACTGGCTATCTTACATTATTAATCACGTGAAACATTTCATATCCCCCGCACACATACACATACTCAAAAACAGACAGACATACAGACAGAGAGACACACACAAACGCATGCACACGAACACACATATACGAACATATTCTCCCTTAAACACACGCGCGCACACGCTTGTACGCACAAACATATGAATGCATGCCCGCAGAGAGAGACAGAGAAAGAGGAACAGAGAGACAAAGAGAGATACATACAGATACAGACATACAAATAGAGAGACAAAAGAGAGAGAGACAGATACAGAGAGACAAGAGAAATTGTGTGTGTGTGTGAGAGAGAGAGAAAGAGAAAGAGAGAGCGAAGAGATATACGTTGTCTATTTTCCCTTTGTCTGATTCAGCAAATGTTTCAGGTAAATTGGTATTTTTTTTAATAAAAACAGGTTTGTATTTTGATACTTTATTTTTTAACCTCTTTACCGTTAGTTAGCTTTCGTATATATTACAACTGCTTATTGGAAAAGATATATGAATATCAAAGACGAGCATTCAATAAGCTTCCAGCCTTCACTCCAATCCCTCTTTCAAATATAGTAATGCATCTGAATGCATGTTGTAAATCGCAGGAATATAATTATACTATGTTTTAACCAACCCGTTTCTTGTTGTTATTTTTGTTGTTGTTATTGTTGTTTAAACATTATCCCATAGTGACGTATTTTTGCGCCTCTATAAAATTCACATTGTGAAACCATTGTGATAAATAGAGCATTTGCTCCAATAGGAGCAAATGCTCTATTTATCACAATGCTTTCAAACTACAAAATTCTAAAAAAAATCCTTTTCTCTAGTTAATGCTCCTTTTTGGTAGATTAATTAAACAAGGTTGGATCTTTAAATAGCCTAGGAGATAATGAGTTAAATAGAAGTATTCAACCCTTACTCCGTTGTGAAAAAACTGTCTGTTCAAATTTGGATCTGGTGCATATTTGACAATTTCCAATTCGAACTAGCATCATGATACAGTGTTTGGAGAAACTATTGGCCAGACGTTAAACAGACCTGGACCGTTATTAGACATTTTTCGCTGATGCCGAACACGGCTCTCGAGAAGCGAGTGGCGGACTAAATATAGGGGTCTTCTCAAAACGTATAATAAGGTATTAAAGTTGTGCCTGTATAACAAGGGCGGGTAATGTGCCTTTAAAGAAGTGATTCATTTGATATTGTTTTGCTGTAACTCAATTAATGAAAACATGACCAAAAGAACAGTTATGATATGTCATGAAACAGGCTTTGGGTACTAAAGTCGGCGCTATATGGCCTTTTCAGCGTGACAGCGCGGTAAAACCCAGCTCATCCATCTAAAACGATTGGATATTTTCATGCAGTTTAAGTTACTGAACGAAATAAGTTTAGTCATACATTAAAGATGTAAACTACGCTTGCTTAGTACATTTTATCACTCAAATTGCATACTGACATAAACAATAAAACGTCCGAAAATAGAAATAGATGTCGACCGTGCTTTAGCCATTTGCATAAAGGGAAGTAACTCCCCTTTTATTGTAACTGCTTAACAAGTCATAAACGAGATAGAATCATGTTTATCTCATGAAAGTTAGCAATAATGTTGAAAGTAGCCAGTGACAAAAAACTGGAATTTTGGAGAATAATTCTTAAGCAGTTTGTGTACAATCGTCCATTGACAAAGGCGATATGTTTCAAATTATCTCTCTTTACATAATTAAATTTGTTAGCAGACAAGATATATCCTAACAGATATCCGCTTCTGACTGCTTACATCTCTGTACAGCTGGCCAGAAAGTAAGGAAGCGATTTACAACAGTACAGAAAAATTAATACGGTCCATTCAGCATATCGAGTGAGTGTCGAGCATGCCATTGCCAAACTCGTCTTACAGAGCAGTGAACTCTGTGTGGAGACATTCAAGGTCCCTTTTGGGATGAATTGTGAAAATATGTGCCGGTCTTATCTGCAGACGGAAGCATATTGGATTAAATGATTAACATAATACTTACTTTGTTTTGAACTTAATAATTTTTAGTTACCGATTTGGAGACCCATATATATATCTTGGATCCAGAATTGGGTACCTATTCATCAAACGTCGTACGCATACGATAATTGTGTTGCCTTGCGAACCTTCTACTTGGTATGCAGTTGTCGTCTGCGAAACTTTGTCGTCTACAACAATTTTCTGCATTTTTGTACCGAAAAATATCAGCAGAGTGTCAAACAGTTTGGATCAAGATGAGACACCGCGTCATGTGGCGTTCCGTCTGGATCCAAATTCACCCGTAGTAGGCAGAATGTTTTATTTAAAACAGTTCACATCCCACCAAACCAAAAGAGCTAATCTGAGGCCCAAGATGTTTGACAAAGCTTTTCATTAGTGCAGAAGTAATGAAAACAAACTACAGTAAAACCCCTCTAATGCGACAACCAAAATATGTATAATTCTTTTAAATACATTTATTTCCATTCATAAAGTTGTTGCATAAGAGGGGTTTTACTGTACTTGTATTTGGAAAATAAGCAGACGACAAGAAAGCAGACGGTAATTCAATTTCAAACAGCATTACGTCCGAATGGTTTGAGAAAGCCCCCTTAAATAAGTCGTGTACAGTCACCCGCTACTCGCAATCAGCAGCAGCGAAAAATATAAAAAATGTCTATTAGACGTCTAGCTGCTTGATCGAGCTTAGAGGGATGAAGGTGAAAATCAAACATCATAAGTTCTACTTTCTGTGATTGCTTCTGGAAACTGTGTTGTACAGTACTGCCGATTGTTGATTACTGGTTTCACCACTCGGAACACCTCGGCTATTTCTATCGAAATAAGACCTCTGACGGAATACGGCGAGTAGTTACGATTGCTGGTTTCACATGTCTGAAAATAAATTTGTAATTTCGTACCACAGTATTTGCTTGTTCACTTGCCACTCTCTGCTTAGTACGAGCTGATTTGGGAGATGCCTTGCTCGTCATTATAGCTTAACTCTTTCACTGCCAATGTCGCATTTGGGATTACCTATGCAAACAATTTGATCCAGATTGAGATGCCGAATCATTCTGTGTCTCATCCGGAGCCAAACTGTTTGGTGCTATAATTATGAATTTGAAACAAAAAAGAAGAAGCTTAAAATTAAAAAAAAATGAGCAAACGACAGCATTTGCAGTCGGCAAAGTTTGTCAGTGCAAGAGTTAATCTAAGCTGTCTTGTACACAGATATTCGGCGTTTCATCTTGATCTTAACTGTTTACAAAGATAATTAAAGATCCGCCCAGAGCAGGCTAAAACATTAGTAAGGCGTCAATAGCGATGTACCGTAAACCCTTTCCCTCATATAAACGCAGTTTCACGCATTTGCAAACAGAGCTGACGTCTGCGATGTTTGCTAGCAAAAATTTAAAGATCTGTTTCTTTACTTTCTAAAATATCTACAATGTTTCACCTTCCTTATTTCATTATAACTATTATGTCCATTAATATTCAGTAGGTATTGGACTATGAAATAAACATACATGTACTTGTACACGTATTTGTAGTTTTGTTAAATACATTTGTACGCTAAACTCTTTACATGTCCTGGTAATTGAAGTTTTGCTCAATACGTTGTAAATACCGAACTGCTTATAATATACATATTATGTACTTTTACACGTATTTAAATTAGTTTTAAATACTCTGTAAATACCAAACTACTTACATGTACCTGTATTTGAAATCTTGTTAGCTACAGGCGTGGTTTGTTTCGATGGATTTTTAACATTCGCTGCGGATGACTGAAAAACGTAATAGTACCATAATTTGCAGTAAGAATTTAACCCAATCCTTCCTACTGACGCCTTATACCGGTAACGCATTCACTCCTAGTGACGCCTTTGACGCCTCTGTAAGGAAGTTATTGTGTATCGGATATTATACGAAATGTACATGTACATTCAAATGTGAAGTTCTTTTATAGGTACAATGATATTCTCGATACTAAAACAAGAAATACTCTTTTTGATTCTCTTACACAATGTGATTTCGACTACGCCTGTTCAGCATGGTATAATAGTATCACTAAAACACAGAAAAAGAAGTTACAGCTCACTCAAAAAATAAAGTTATCAGATTTATTTTAAATGAACATCCGCGATTCTCTGTTACAAATGAATCATGTACATAACATTATAATGATCACTGTCCATCCTATATGAACATATATTTTACTAAAACTGCAGATGTACATTCATACAACACAAGGAAAAGGACAAGGTAAAGGTAAAATAAATAAAATGTTATTCTCAACTGCAGTAACATTTGGAATTCATTGCCAGAGAAAATGCAGTTTGTTAAAAATCACAAAAAGTTCAAAAAAGAAATTAAAAAGGTTTACCTGGAACAGTATTAGATGTTCATACCTGATTTTAAACTATACTAATATTAATATTGACCAAATGCTATAAAATAGGCATTTTGTAATTTTTGAAAACGAATATCCTTTATTTTCAAATATTTTTTTCAGTTGAACCATATTTACTTTTTTCTTAGATATTATAAGTATTTCTTCTAATTTTGGGACCACTGTGGAAATTAAAGTCTTCGGACTTTTCTGGGCTTTCCCAGCATCGGCATATTCTTCCAAGTCATGATCAAAGTCAACCTAGATCCTTTTTTTTATCATCATCATTTTAACATATTATACCATTTTATTGGGTCGAACTACACTACTGTAATATTTAAATAGAACTGATTAAAAATTGCTTCTATGTAATATATAAATATTTATATGGAAATCATTACAGTTTTAATTGTACCATATTTTAAAATATGTTAATTTATGTATTAATATATTGTAAATTGTACGCAAATTTATCTATCTATCTATCTATCTATCTATCTATCTATCTATCTATCTATCTATCTAATAATGGAAGAAGCAGTCTGATATTTTGTCATACGTTGAAAATGGAGAAAACAGTCCTAGTACTTCTGCCATAATTATGCTGATAACAAAGGAAACAGTCTTAGTAATTTTGTTATATGCTAGTCCTAGTAATCCAGGTCATTGCAAACAGAGAAGACCCGGATCAGACTGCTCTTGTAGGATCCATCTGTTCAGGGTCTGCTCTGTTTGCTTATGGAATTATAAAAGATCCAACTCTACAGTTTCTACCATACAAACAATACTCTGTACATATACCATTATAATAAATAGTCGTGATTTCATTTATTTCTTACATCAATATTCAACAGGGAAGGGGTTGACTGTGCTGGAGGATTTCAAATGAATGATACATATTACAAACAGTTAAGTCATGCCCCACACTCAATGGTTTAAGACTGGTATAACTTGGTCCCTAGGTTATAAAACGTTTTTTGTTCGAAGCTGAGTTGTTTTGTACAAACATCTGATTTCACTCCAAAATATTAATATACGACCAGTCAGATAATTGGAAATGAACACAGACTCAAACTGATACGTTTTACAACCTCGTGGTCCTTCCGGCCGGGTATCAAACCATTGGCCTCCTCAACTTTCAAAAGTCAGTAGTCCTCTGACTGTGTGGTTAGTGCTATAACAATAAACTTTTGCCTACTAAGAAAAAACATTATTGGTGGAAAATACCACCGACTTCAGTTCTCACGGTTTATTTACCTTACAGTTCAACAAACAGAGCATCATGCCCCAATGTTATAAAACTTTTTGATTGAGTCTGAGATCATTCTCAAGCATCTGATTTGTCTGAGCTTGAGAATGATCTCAGACTCAGAAGTTTTATAACCTTAGACCCGGATGAGTCACATGAGACACCGCCAAGTTATTTGGCGTCTCATCTGGATCCAAACTATTTGCATAGGTAAGCACTCATCCGCCCACAGTAGGCTAAAGATTAAAGGCCAACTAGGAAATTGCTTTTTGACAGTCCTTGTAAATGGTGTATAATTCATACGGTAAAACATGGCTTGAGTGACCAGGGACTGGTCACACGTAGGGGTCTTAAAAAGATGGTTGTTTAATGTAGGGCAAAAAACATGCAGAAAACAACAAAAGTAGTTATATCTATGTGTTTTGTCCTGCATTAAGACACCCCTTCATATAAACGCTTTTCACACATTTGCAAACAGAGTAGACCTAGATCAGATGACTGATAGGAGCCATCTGGTCAGTGGCTGCTCTGTTTGCTTATGAGGTTATAACAAATCTGACAGTAGTGTAGACCTATATCAGACGGCTCTTGTAGGAGCCATCTGGTCAGTGGCTGCTCTGTTTGCTTATGAGGACTCTACAGTTTTCACCAATACCAAAAGTTGCCGTTGTAAAAACCCAGCTAATAAATAACATTATTTCTGACATGAATATTAAAACGGGCAATTGTTAAGCAGTCTTAAGGCAGTTTTTCAATAGTCGCTTAAGGCAGCTTTTACTGTACAATGAGTTATATGTCACCGTTGCCGAGGGAACAACAAATTAAATATATTTGACAGTTTCTCAGTTCTCGTTATACTTTAATGATGAACTGGTAAACATAAATGAAAACGTGTTGTATCCTGACACACCATGATAATGTCTTTGAAATTTAAAGGGAATAAATGAAGCAGGCGATAGTATTTGCAGACGACAAATTCTTCACGGGTTATGAGTTTTTTCTTGAAAACAAAATATAAAAGGGCAGACATATGAAGCTAATCATACCTTAGAGTTGGATGTTAAGGCTGCAGCAGAACTTGTTCTCTTTCGTATTGTTTGTATAGCTTGCCTCATCTAGATATACAAAAAACAGAAACATTGTCTTATCTGATACAAAGCAAAACTAAAATACTACCTCGTCTAGATATGCGGCAAAAACGAAAACACTGTCTATCGGATATAAAGCAAAACAAAATCCGATAAACCGGGATTTTATGAAATAATAAATTAGATCTTTTAGGCAATTGACTGCTTAATGCCACAGGGGTCTGGATCGCTTCATGGGGGTCTATATGTACCATATAATATTATGTAGTACATATCTATATAGACCCCCATGAAGCAGTCCAGAACCCTGTGCTTAATGCAGGATGAAAGACATACATAGAAAGCTCCTTTGGGAACATTCATCATATACTGCCACCTGTCTAACAGACCGGCATCGATACTAATTTGAGCGTTTTAAAAACACTTTTTCATTTCCAAACCACGTTCAACATACCATAATCACTATACTAACACACTGCCATATTATATCCTAGTAACCCACTCATCTCATGAATATTCATGTAAGAAATTATTTAAACTAGAAGAATTGATATAATGACATTTGAACTCTGAAAATGTTGGCCAAGACAGAAACTGCAGAATCATTATGCCGTAATCTAACAGGACCGACCCTGATCAGAAAACTCATACAGTAGCCGTCTGATCTGGCTCTACTCTGTTTACAATACGCCCAACAGCTTTTCTATCATCATTCTCCCTTGCAAAATAAGTATTGATTATTCATCAGCATGTTCAACGTTCGCATAGTTTCAAATGATTTCATTAACCCTTTCAACGTTGTTTTTCCCAGTGGAATAACTCATCGGTGTTTTTACTAAACTCCTCTCAGTATGAAAGACTCAAAATTGAAGGAGGATTTGAAATGACAAATACTTGTAGTTCAGAGCCTGATCTGAGGTCTGCTCTAGAGCTGTCTGGACCTGAGGTCTGCTCTAGAACTGTCTGGACCTGAGGTCTGCTCTAGAGCTATCTGGATCTGAGGTCTGCTCTAGAGCTATCTGGACCTGAGGTCTGCTTTAGAGCTATCTGGACCTGAGGTCTGCTCTAGACCTATCTGGACCTGAGGTCTGCTCTAGAGCTGTCTGGATCTGAGGTCTGCTCTAGAGCTGTCTGGATCTGAGGTCTGCTCTAGAGCTATCTGGACCTGAGGTCTGCTCTAGAGCTATCTGGACCTGAGGTCTGCTCTAGAGCTATCTGGACCTGAGGTCTGCTCTTGAGCTGTCTGGACCTGAGGTCTGCTCTAGAGCTATCTGGACCTGATGTCTGCTCTAGAGCTGTCTGGACCTGAGGTCTGCTCTAGAGCTGTCTGGACCTGAGGTCTGCTCTAGAGCTGTCTGGACCTGAGGTCTGCTCTAGAGCTGTCTGGACCTGAGGTCTGCTCTAGAGCTATCAGGACCTGAGGTCTGCTCTAGAGCTATCTGGACCTGAGGTCTGCTCTAGAGCTATCTGGACCTGAGGTCTGTTCTAGAGCTGTCTGGACCTGAGATCTGCTCTAGGTCTGCTCTAGAGCTGTCTGGACCTGAGGTCTGCTCTAGAGCTGTCTGGACCTGAGGTCTGCTCTAGAGCTGTCTGGACCTGAGGTCTGCTCTAGAGCTGTCTGGACCTGAGGTGTGCTCTAGAGATGTCTGGATCTGAGGTCTGCTCCAGAGTTATCTGGACCTGGTTTACACTGTTTGCAATTGGCAATGTATCCATATAGTTAATATGACTTCTGGATTGTATAGTATTGAATGAGATAATACAGTAAAATCCCTCTGATGCGACCACCTAAAAGAGACATCGTGGAACTCGGCGTCTCATCACCACCACCTAATTCTGGGTGCTACATTGTATAAGCAGGTGGAAGCTTGATGCAGGGCAAATGTAATACAGAAATCTCCTATATGAGCTTTCTGTATTACTTTCGTCCTGCATTAAGCAACCACCTGCTTATAAAGACAGCCATGAGGGGTTCTATTGTATTTTAAAACGAATATAATTAAACCACTTTTATTCCACTGGTAAGATGAATACGAAATAGTATAACGAATAGTTAAAATACACTTAACCTTTAGCCTGCTATGGGCGGATGAGTGAATACCTATGCAAATAGTTTGGATCCAGATGAGACGCCGAGTAACTCGGATTCTCATCAGGATCCAAACTGTTTGACACCCTGATTGCATTTTGGTAGACAAAATGATTATAGCTTGAATTTTGGAAATGAAGCAGATGCAATATTCTGTAAAATTAATTTGTTCAGCAGGTTAAAGGTGAATATAAATAATAAATTTGAAGAAAAAGTGTTATACAATGTAATACCTGTTTGTTGAAAATGCAGTGACACAGGAATATGGCGAAGCCCTGAAACATACACATATTTAATATACACATTTTGATGAGTTGTATATTTCGGGATTTCTACTGTGTAGACAGTATATTCGTTAGGTTCGGGGTTTTCATTGAGGGGCTACATAAATGTCTGAGCCATAGCCTTAATCTATTCTCCGACTATTGATCTGTAATAATACAATTTTGTATTCTGGGCCCGGGGTCATAATTTGAACAGTCTCGGATGAGAACCACTAAAGGATGCTACATGCCAAATATCAAATCTCTAGGACTTGAAGTTTCGGAGAAGATTTTTAAAGATTTTCCTATGAAAAACTGATAAGCCCCGCGACGGAGCCATTTCTGACCCAGGAGTCATACTTTGAATAATCTTTGTAGAGAACCATTAGATCATGTAACATACCAAATATCATAGGTCTAGGCCTTACAGTTTCAGAGCAGAAGATTGTCCTATGAAAAACTGATAAGCCCCGTGACGGGACCATTTTTGGTCTGGGGTACATAATTTGAACAACCTTTGTAGAGGACGGTTAGATCATGCTACATTCGAAATATATCAAATCGCTATGCCTTACAGGTTAAGAGCAGAATAGTTTTGGCCCGGGGTCATAATTTGAACAATCTTTGTATAGGACTTTGTATAGGAACTTTCTGCATTACTTTTGTCATGCATTAAGCAACCATCTGCTTTTGAAGACTTCTATATTCAATAAATGAATGGCCGCTTAGGACAGTCTTTATTCTACAGAAACTACATACTTGAAACGTGTGTCCTACATTAACCATTTACTCCATGGGGTTTTACATGTATGTAAGAAAGAAAGACATCATTAATATTAATTTTCATGTTGCCACTTGAAAGTTTGGCAATGACGGAAGCTGTAGAATCAGATTTATATTATTTCATAAACAAACAGAACAGACACTTATCAGGCGGCTCTTATAGCCAACCTGGGTCTTCTCTGTTTGCAAAGGCATTTAATGGCGTATCTATGGAAACATAGTTAAGACATCCTTTGTGTGGTCGTTTCGCAGAGGTTTTATTAATTATTTATATGAATCCCTTTCAGTGTGGGAAACGACTAATGTCCTTTACAAACAGTGTAGACTCAGATGAGAGGGTTTATACAGGAGTCCTTTACAAACAGTGTAGACTCAGATGAGACGGTTTATGCAGGAGTCCTTTACAAACAGTGTAGACTCAGATGAGAGGGTTTATACAGGAGTCCTTTACAAACAGTGTAGACTCAGATGAGAGGGTTTATGCAGGAGTCCTTTACAAACAGTGTAGACTCAGATGAGAGGGTTTATACAGGAGTCCTTTCATCAGAGTATACACTGTTTGTCATGTTAACATATCAGAATATCCACAACAATGTTGACATTTTGGAAAAGTTTATTTGAAAATTCCAAATTTAAGTTGCGCCTTGCTAATAATGTGTTTGTTGAAAGGATTGTGTACAAGCTGTGTCTTGCTAATACTTGTTTGTTGCTAAATACCAATTACCCCGCCGGTAATCCATATTGACACATATACATGTAGTCCTGGAGTGTAAAAAGAGAAGCGATGAGCTTGTAAACAGAAGCCCTGATATAGCTGGGTGTACACTGTTATCAAAGCAGAAGATCTTTATCTATGGCACGGTCAGTGCCTTTTCTAAAAACATTACCTGCAATGCATTGCACACAACAAATACATATTGCATCCATCCGGAGTCTTCATTGGTGTAAAACAGCCCTAAGACCCACGAACATCCGAACAGAGGCAATAGAACAAGCACACACCAAAGACTGGATCTGAAAGGACATTGTAAAAAGTGCAATGCATTTAACGCATTACTCCATGAATTTGTCTATAAGAAATACTGACATCATGTATATTAGTTAGCTGAACTGTTTACCATAGCTAAAACGGTAGAAATAGCTGTTATTTCATAAACATACAGAGAACATCCTATAGAGGTCCTACAGAAGTCGTCTGATCTGAGTCTGCTCTGTTTTGGTATTTATGGGGTAGAGGGTTAAATGAAACAAGATCTGGGGTTTATATTAACCCGTGGAAAAATTATATCTGCTTTGGATTGGGTGCAAATTTGACAACTTCGGATGCGAACATTTTAGTGAGAAAGTATTGACCGTGTGTAAACCAGATTGAATCGTGATGTGACCCCGAGTTTAAAGATGTCTCATCTGGATCCAAACTGTTTGCAAATAACCAGGTTACAAATCAATGTCTCATCTGTTTGCTTATAAAATCATAATAAATCTGACACTACAGTTTTTACCAATATCAAAACTTCATGTGTGTCAATGCCATTATATAAATCCTGCTAATTAACTTTCATGATGTCATTATTTCTTGCATCAGTATGCAACAGGGAAAGGCTTAACAAGTATTTTATTTACCATTTAAATCCTGAACAGACATCCAGTCAAAGAAAACACAAAAATAATATTGTTTCTGTAACATTTTATTTTTACTTGAAGAAAACACTTTATTTAAATTTCCATGTCCAATTACAAGCCAAATGTTTATATTTTACTACATATTTAAACCTTTACCTCAGAGACACGCTTTTCACGCCTTTAAATGTAAACAACGTAGTCCTTAGGGAGCCGTCTGCTCAGTGCCTGCTCTGTTTGCTTATGGACTTATTTATATACGATTGTTTCGTTTCTGCCAAGGTAACACAATACAGTGTTCATTTACTAGTGTGAAAAATCAGCTAATGTCATTATTTCCTACATGAAAATTGAACTAAAAACCCCGAGCCTGCTCAACATGACATGCAATTGCAAACACAGGGGTACATGTAAGACACGTTGAGTCAGTATATGTATATATAGAAAGCTTTCTATATATACATATACTGACTCAAACGTGTCTTACCCCTGTGATTGCAAACGACTTGAATCCAGATGAGAGGCACATGGTGTAACTTCAGGATCCAATGTGTTTGACAATAGGTCTATACTTTTTAACATGTGAGTAAACATTATTTTTTCATAGGTAATGGTAAGGGCGAGTGATTGAATTCTTTGTGATATCGAACTTGTTACATCTACACGCAGAGACAGACTGTCTAGCATGGTGCATGCTGGGCTACGACCTAATACTTACTATTTAGTTCACGACAAAGTGCCCGACGCATGCTTGGACTCTCCCCCCCCCCCCCCCCCCCCAAAAAAAAAAAGAGTGATCGAAGTATGTAAACTAGCCTAAAACTATCTATTTGAACCTTAAACCACTCTGAAAAACAAGAAAAACACGATCCGGAAAAAAAATTCATATCGGGTCTATATATGTATAGACCCGATTGGATTTTTTTTCCGGATCGTGTTTTTCTTGTTTTTCTGAGTGGTTTAAGGTTCAAATAGATACTTTTAGGCTAGTTTTACATACTTCGATCACATTTTCTTTCTTTCTTTTTTTTTTTTTTTGGGGGGGGGGGGGGGGGGGGGCTCCGTGGGTGAGTCAAAGCATGCGTCGGGCACCTTTGGTTCACGACAGCTAAGGTCATTTGCGAATGCAGCCTCACCTTTTACTATACAGTAGAATCTGTCCTAAGCGATAATTCATGGTTTGAACATAGGAGTCTTAAAAGGCAGGTGGTTACTTAATACAGGATAAATGTAATGCAGTCAGCTCTTATATGGACTTTTTGCATTACTTTTGACGTGCATTAAGTTACAACCTGACTTACATACCCATAATTAGACCTCTTTTTGATGGCCGCTTAATTAAGGCAGGTTGTACTGTTCTTACACGATAGTTTCAACTTTCTCATGGTGAGCACTTCTTGACTGGTATTTGCAAACAGTTTGGATCAACACGAGATGCCGAGTAACTCTGAGTGTCTCATCACGAGATGCCGAGTAACTCTGAGTGTCTCAACACGAGATGCCGAGTAACTCTGAGCGTCTCATCACGAGATGCCGAGTAACTCTGAGTGTCTCAACACGAGATGCCGAGTAACTCTGAGAGTCTCATCACGAGATGCCGAGTAACTCTGAGTGTCTCATCACGAGATGCCGAGTAACTCCGAGTGTCTCATCACGAGATGCCGAGTAACTCTGAGTGTCTCAACACGAGATGCCGAGTAACTCTGAGTGTCTCAACACGAGATGCCGAATAACTCTGAGTGTCTCAACACGAGATGCCGAATAACTCTGAGTTTCTCATCACGAGATGCGGAGTAACTCTGAATGTCTCATCACGAGATGCCGAGTAATTCTGAGTGTCTCATCACGAGATGCCGAGTAACTCTGAGTGTATCAACACGAGATGCCGAGTAACTCTGAGTGTCTCATCACGAGCCAAAGCGTGTGCCACATGGACAGTCTTTAATAAAAACAGCCTAAGCCAACTGGGCTATGTATAAATTGCCGACGATGGCCTGTCCTCCGTCGATCATCACGTTGGAACCTTCACGACGTGATGGCCGAGTACTGTGATTAATCATGAGAAGTGTTAAATGCTTCAAAATAATCACACTTTACCTCACTTTTTCAATAGCCCGTTTTTCCTTCATTGCCTTCGTTCGACACATTACTCTGATAACTAAGGTAAGAACAACCAGGTTGCACTGAAAATTAAAAAAGGTAATTACTTAGAATGTCTTTATTCGTATCCCTCTATCCACGACTTGACTCACATTTGCAAACAGCTTGGATTCCGATGAGAGGACGAGTAACTCGGTGTCTCATCAGAATCCAAGCTGTTCGTCTTTAGTTTCCCAATAGCTCAATCGAATCGGATATGGTCAAACTTGAACGGATCTAAAGGACAGAGTTCACGAAGGGTACAAAATGGCCAACTCTCAAACAACTTTTATTAAATATTCATTAGCTGAAGTGTACGCAAGATTATTTGGTATTGAAAAAGAGTTATACAAGAACCGTCTGATCTGGGTCTACTCTGTTTGCAAAGGCATGAAAAAAGTGTTTACATGAAGGATATAAACACAATTTTCTCGATATTCGGAAACAAACTCTTATGTAAAACAATAAATATCTGAAAAAGTGGATGGTACAATTGAACATTTCAATGGTATTTTTTCTCAAATGGAATGACTCATCCGTGTTTAACTACATATTTCAATCAAGATGAAAGGGCATTGAATGACAAATAGTGGAGACCCTGATCAGAAAGCTTCTCTTCCAGAGTAGAAGTAAACAATGGAGCCTGGCATAAACAAGCAGCTGAGCAATGAAACACTGCACAGCAAAACACCTCTAAACAGAGCAGCCTGGCATATACAAGCAGCTGAGCATTGAAACACTGTATAGCAAAACTCCTCTAACAGAGGAGCCTGGCATAAACAAGCTGCTGAACATTGAAACACTGTATAGCAACTCTCCTCTAACAGAGGAGCCTGGCATAAACAAGCTGCTGAACACTGAAACACTGTATAGCAAATCTCCTCTAACAGAGGAGCCTGGCATAAACAAGCAGCTGAGCACTGAAACACTGTATAGCAAACCTCATCTAAACCGGATGTTAAAATTAGTATCAGTGCTGGTCTTTCAGACAGGAGGCAGTTTAATGAAGGTTTGAACGTCATGCAAAAAAATCCAAAAGGAGTTTTCCTCATGACATTAACCCTGCATTAAGCAGTCACCAGTCTAAAATACCTAAATTGGTATGTTTTTAAAATTCCGGTTTAAAGGGGTTCTACTATAATACAGTATTTAAGGAATGTGACTACTGTCTAGTATGCAAACGAATTCTGTGAGGTGATATATTAAATTACCATGTAAACCCAATATTTAGTCACCTAAAACCTAAAAATTCTCTATTGTGTTCATGTAGTCACCGAGGTACGATTTTGTCAGCTTACCAAAATCACAAACAGAGCTGGTGCAACGAAAGCCCATATGACTCCTTTCTCCACCGATAACCAGCAGCTGTAAATATAGATATATCAAACTGTGAACACAGGAGCCTGTATAAAGTGACCAATTGATGAAAATAAATTGGTGCATTTAAAAGCAGATGGGTACTTAATGCAGAACGAAAGCAATGCAGAAAGCTCCTGCAGGAGCTTTCTGCATAACGTTCGTCCTGCATTAAGCTACCATGCTTTAGGACTCAGAATTATGCCTCTTTTAGGCGGCTGCTTCATGGGGATTCTTCCTGCATTTGACACCAACCAGCTGTTAAATTCTTTATTTTTGTTCAGTCAGTTCTCGCTCTGACCCTTTACTCCATACATACGCCATTGCAAACAGGGTAGATCCAGATCAGCCGTCTCCTGTAGAAACGGTGTCTGCTATGTTTGCTTATGACATAATGAAAATCTGAGTTCATATGTCATTATAAAAGTTCAGTTAATTACTATGCATGATGTCATTATTTCTTTTATGAATATTGAGAAAATGGTTAAAGAGGATCCATTGTGCTTCATTTCTGTGACATTTTGTAAATTAAGAGTGTATTCATTACTGTCAAGATTTCAAGACCAGCCATCAAATAAAACACAATGAGGTTGGTTTTTTTTTTGGTTTTATTTTAAATGAAATAAAAAAATAAACTGGTGGCCCTTTCCCCAACGAAAAATCGTGCAAGAGATAATGTCATCATGAATATTAATTAGCTGACTCTGTATACGCAGCACGTTTTGACCATGGTAGAAACTGTAAAATCAGATCTTTATTAATAACTTATATTATCATTCAATAAACAAACAAAGCAGACTCGGATTAGACATGGCCTACATGAACCGTCTCAACGGCCTTAATGCAGCATGTATGTGAAGTAAAGGGTTAATGCAGAAATAAAGAAATACTTTCGATAGTACCTTATCTTGTTAAGCATAATATTGATGACATTTGCAAATATCTTGGATCTGAATGTGACAATGAATAAGTTGGCGTCTCACCAAGCTATTTGATACTTGGTCAGATATATCTTAAAAGCTTAAAATTGGATCGGATTAAACTTACTATTGTATCTCCAATAGACACTTTCAGCATGATTATTGCATGTACACATGTGGAGGGTTTACTATACTGAATGCATTAATTACCCTAAACATTTCTCCGCCAGTTTGTAAAGCTGCATAGCTCAATTTGGTAGAATTTTTATAACTTTAAATTAGAACGACGCAGAATCAACTAGTGTAAACCCTAGTCAAACAGTCCCTTAAAGGGATCTGGGGCTGAACTTTTTGTCTAAATGTGTCTATCCGACAACTTAGTTAAAATACAGTACTTAGTTCTTCTATTTAAACTTACACGTTCTATATAAACTTACTCAGAATCCTTTCTATACCCGCGGAGACGCGTTATTCCAATAGATATTCCAACAATCACAGCAGGTAAACCTTAAAGTAAAAACATGACAACACATCGTGTTAGCTCAACTCTTCTCTCCATGAATATCTACATGTATATAAGAAATCATGACATCACCAATATTGATTTGAATACTTTTTATAAT
Organism: Azorinus chamasolen; assembly: GCA_963576725.1. NCBI lineage: Eukaryota > Metazoa > Mollusca > Bivalvia > Cardiida > Solecurtidae > Azorinus > Azorinus chamasolen. The sequence continues at coordinate 43,408,709 of OY755240.1, read as the reverse complement.
GGCAAATGAAAATGGAATGTTTTGGTCTTGGATGAAACTGTAGAATCAGATCTTTGTATGTCCATGAGCAAACAGAGCAGATCCAGATTAGACGGCTCCTACTGGAGCTGTCTTTTCGGATGTACTCTGTTTGCAAAGGTGTTTAAACACAATTACAGAGTACTGAGTTAATCCTTTACCTTTTTTAATGTCTTTGTAAACTTTAACCACCTATTAACTTTTTGCGTGATAGAAACAGATGTTCACGTATTTACAAACCTTTCATTAGGTAGGGATAATTTCTTAAGGATGGACCACCATGGATACTCATTAATGTATTCGTTCACAATGCCATCAGGACCAGGGGCTTTTCTTCTCTTTAAGTTTTTTAATGCACTGTCTAATTCCTCTATAGAGATTTGCTCTTCTAGAATATCAGAGAACTGCTGCAACTGTTGAAAAAGACTACTGACCAAGTATAATATCAAAAACTTGTGAGAAACTATTAACCGAGTGTCGAAATGCCTGGGTGCAGATGAGACGCCGAGTAACTCGTCATCCCATATTGATCAAAACTGTTGCAAACGCGATTGGTCGTGAGTTAAAACATATTACCACACATGGAAGTCTAGCCCAGCCTCTTGGAGTCACGTTTAACCTTTTAAAATATATTTCCGGAAATTGTTATATGATGAACAATTCTGTAAAATTATTGAAATAACATGTTGGTATATGATTAACAATTCTGTAAAATAAATGTATTCAAATTTGTCGTTTCTGAGAATAATTTTTAAAGTTTCTGTTCATGGCCATTGGTCAATAGAGAAACCTTTGGGCCATGCTATTTTAAAAGTTTTCTTTATATAGCCATTGGTCAATGGAGAAACCTTTGGGCCATGCAATGTTTTGCAATTTGGTAGATGACTAAGGAAGCATATTTTATAAAAATGTATTGAAAATGGACGGATCTTTTTTTTTGAAAACAAAAAAGCAATTATTGTTAATCACGGACGACAACAGACAAACTATACCAATAACTCACAATGGTACTTTGTGCTATTTGTACCAGGTGAGATAAAAATCACAAAATAAAAATGAAAATACTCCAAGCAACAAGCAAAGTCCATCTAGGTTTGGATGACTGTTTTAAAGGAAGAAGCACCATCCATCCCACGTCTATGCTTTCAGCGAGCATGATGAAGAAAACGGCCAGATAGATATAGTGCAGTAATACGGCCATAACTGTACACACGTCCTGAAACACATAATTACCACAATATAGACATAGAGCATAACTGTACACACATCCTGAAACATATCATTACCACAATATAGATATAGAGCATAACTGTGCACGCATCCTGAAACACATCATTACCACAATATAGATATAGAGCATAACTGTATACACATCCTGAAACATATCATTACCACAATATATATAGAGAGCATAACTGTACACACGTTTTGAAACACACCATTACCACAATATAGATATAGAGCATAACTCACACATCCTGAAACAAATCAGAGCCACAATATAGATATAGAGCATAACTGTACACACGTTTTGAAACACATCATTACCACAATATAGATATAGAGCATAACTGTACGTACGTCCTGAAACATACCAGTGCCACAATATAGATATAGAGCATAACTGTACACACGTTTTGAAATACATCATTACCACAATATAGATATAGAGCATAACTGTACGTACGTCTTGAAACACACCAGTGCCACAATATAGATATAGAGCATAACTGTACACACGTTTTGAAACACATCTACCACAATATAGATATAGAGCATAACTGTACAACCTCCTGAAACACATCATTACCACAATATAGACACAAAGACATGTGTATATTTAACCGTTTTTAAGAAAAACTACATGTATTTTATTTCTCCGCCAAACTTTATGTTGTGACCACTCTTTAGAATCATCTCGAACATAGGGTTTTGGTGGAGTAATGACGGTTTTAGCAATCAAATGCACATCTTTATTTATAGCTCTGTCTAAGATAGATATAGAGAATCTCCATTCAATATCGGATTATTAATTAGTAATTGATAAACTCACTATTTTGCCTCTACCGCCATCTTAAGAATTTTTTAGATTATCTACACCTTTGCGCATGCGAGTACACACATATCAATCCTAGTTATGCCTGCAGTTCCATTATATACACGTTCCCTTAAAAAGATACGTGTTAATAGATACTTACTTTATTTTCTGTTTTATCCTCACCAAAGATGAACAGTCCGTAGGAAAGTATTAAAGCAATGCACAGATTCACGAGAATGACTGTACGGAACTGGGGTTTCAAATGCCTGCAAAGCCAAATAGAGGGCTTGAGTACTAGATAAGATATAAGATTAGGAAGTGTATGATGCACGTTTTTTGCATTTCTTTCAGATCATATCTTGTTGGTACTTATTAGAATTATATCTCTGATGCGATTTTAATGAGTACCAGTAAGCTGAATATATACGCGTTTAATCAAGAACGAGCTCATAATTATAGCAAGGCTTTGTTTAACTTTAACAGGCAATTATTGTACACGTTTAAGTAAGAGCTAGCTGACAACTATCTATAGCAAGGCTTTGTTTAACTATAAATGTCAATTATTGTACGCGTTTAATCAAGAGCTAGCTGACAACTATGTATAGCAAGGCTTTGTTTAACTATAACTGTCCATCATTGTACGCGTTTAATCAAGAGCTAGCTGACAACTATCTATAGCAAGGCTTTGTTTAACTATAACTGTCAATTATTGTACGCGTTTAATCAAGAGCTAGCTGACAACTATCTATAGCAAGGCTTTGTTTAACTGTAACTGTCAATAATTGTAAGGGTTTAATCAAGTGCTAGCTCATAACTTTGTTTAAAATTTACTGTCAATTATTGTACGCGTTTAATCAAGTGCTAGCTCACAACTATAGCAAGGCTTTGTTCAATTATTGTCCCCCGTTACAATTTTAATTGTTTAAAGTTTCCCATTTTCTTTCAAATCACATAATCACAGCATTCAATGGGTTGGATCCTGATGAGACACCAGGTAAAATCTGAATCCAAACTGCTTGCATAGGTAATCAATATTCGCCATTGGCAGAAAAAGAGATTATCTGCAATACAAACTTATGTCTTCGTTGATTCTAATAGTAACGTTCTATCCATTTTTAGGGTTTCGGCTTTTGCCGAAATCCTTATAAAATGGATTGCGACTCAAACTATGGCGGAAAACCCTATTGCACGAGCGCTACCTAGCGGGAATCCCCCTAAGAGAATACGCGCATGTGCAGTGCTTTGCTTACAATCCGGTTCCGGAATCTTACAAAATATTTATAATGAAATATGGAAGGTGGATCCATTAGCAACAGAGCAGACCCTGAATCTATGGGAGCGAGCTGTCTGATCTGGGTCGAATCTATTTGCAGATGCATGAAAACAAGTTTATATGGGGAAATTAAGGGTTAAATAGACTTCTTCTGTTCTGTACGTTCTTTACAGTATAAAGGTTACAGCGCACTGGTGGTCAGTAGTGCAGGGCAACTGTTACATCATGCTAAAATCTCTAGAGGTCATACGCTTAACTCTTTGCACGCTAGCGGCGAAACTGTGATTACCTATGCAAACAGTTTGGATCCAGATGAGAGGCCACATAATTCTGCGTCTCATCAGGATCCAAACTGTTTGTCATCTTGATCATATTTTTGCATAAAATGAAAGAAAGTTTATTGAAGAATAGACGCAGACGTCAATTGTTGCAAACGAAACATCACTCAGCATTGTAAGGATTAAGCAAGCCGTAATCTAAAGTTGCAAAAATGTTTCCAAGCTGACTTATTCAGCTGTACAAACTGGTAGAGATGCTAGAACACTAAACCTTTCCTTCATATAAATGTTTTTCACGCGTTTGTAAACAGAGTAGACCCAGATCTGATGACTCCTATAGGAGTCGTCTGATCAGGATATGCTCTGTTGGCTAATGGAATTTGAAAGATCTTTTTCTTTCCTTTCTTAAATGGCTACTCATTTCCACTTTTCATGTTTCATATAATGAAACATGAAAAGTGGAAATAAGTAGCCATTATTTTGTTCATCAATATTCAGTAGGTATTGAAATTGGAATAAACATAGAACAGGAATCAAGTTTCTTACATGGATCCGTTCCATTTGCGCTCTGTGTCCATATACATGTACTTTTTAGCTCACCTGAGCCAAAGGCTCAAGGTGAGCTATTGTGACCGCCTGTCGTCCGTCTGTCCGTCCGTCCGTCTGTCTGTCCGATCACTTTTATTTCAAATGACTTCTTCTCCTAAACCACTGGGAGGATTTCAACCAAATTTCACAGAAATGTACCTTAGGGTGTCCTCTATCAAGTTTGTTCAAATCATGACCCCCCCCCCCCCCCCGGGCAAAAAATGGCTCCGCCCCACTACTTTTAAAGGGTTTTTTTTTAAATCTTTAAAAATCTTCTTCTCTAAAACCACAATTTCTAGAGCTTTGATATTTGGTATATAGCATCATCTAATGGTCCTTTACCAAGTTTGTTCAAATGATGACCCCCAGGCCAAAAATGGCCCTGCCCTGGGGCTTGTAGTTTTTACATAGACTTATATAGGGAAACCTTTAAAAATCTTTTTGTCTGAAACCACATAATCTAGAGCTAAGATATTTGGTAGGAAGCATCACCTAATATACCACTACCAAGTATGTTCAAATAATGACCCCTGGGCCAAAAATGGTCTCACCCTGGGGTTTTATGCTACTATTAACATCAGAAGCTACAGTTTAAGAGTTCCTCCTTAGCAATTTTTCCTCACAGTTATTTCCCTTGTCCCATCAGCATAGCCATAAGGGACAAAGGGAGATAACTGCATTGGAATTCTTGTACCTCCAGAATAGTGATTCTATTTATAAATATTTATAATAAAATATGGAAGGTGGATCAGTGTAGCTGTTTTAGAAGGCATAGAAACAGATCTATCAAATTCCATTAGCAAACAGCAGACCCTGATCCTATAGGAGCCACCTTATCTGGGTCTACTCTGTTTTCAGATGCATGAAAACAATTTTATATGAGGGAAATTAAGGGTTACTTCTACAGTTCAAAGGTACAGCACTTGGGCAGTAAAATCTCTCCATGTCAATGCAAGACTCTTAACTCTTTGCATGCTGGTGGTGAAACTGTGATTACCTATGCAAACAGTTTGGATCCAAATGAGAGGCCGCATAATGCGGCGTCTCATCTGGATACAAACTGTTTGTCATCTTAACCATATTTTTGCAAAAAAATGAAAGTAAGTTTATTTTAAGAATTGAAGCAGATGACAATAACTTTTTGTTGCAGACGAAACATTAAAGGGCATTTTGAAAGGGATGTTGACCCATTAACCTCATAGTGTGTAGTGTGAGTGATTTGTGGTTCTTTACAGCTAGATGTTACCAATGTCTCTCAAATCAGATGTGGGAGATATTGGAAATCCTTCGCTAAGAGTAACACCTATTTAGCCAATCAAGGAAAATGATTATCATCTAGACTTTTGATCTGGGTCCAAACCCAACTGATGTAGGTCATGGTAATGATTAAGAAAACTGTGAAAACATGATTATGCAATGGGCCCAACTGATATCAGTCATGGTAATTCTTAAGAACCTCCCCCCCACCCCCAACAATGATAGGTGTCAAAATTACTAATGTGGATTAAGTCTGCTACCCAAAAAAGCATCTTAAATATAACTTTTTTTTATAAAATTTGATGACAACACATTAAAAAGTCCTAAAATGTCTGAATATTGTATGATATTAATGAAATAACTGAGTAAATATAACGTAATTATAACAGTAGACGAAATGGGAACAGGGTAAAATTTTAGAGTAGACGAAATGGGAATGAGTACAGTAGACGAAATGGGAATTGCAGTGTCTGATCTGGAGCCAAACTGTTAGCAATGTGAAAAACATTAAACTGTTCAGGATTTCATGTATATATGGATTGAAACCTTTCACTCAGCATCTCATCGGGATCTAAACTGCTGGAAACAGTCATAATTTAACCCTTTCCTCATATAAACGTGTTTTCATGCATTGGCAAACAGAGTAGACCAAGATCAGATGGAATTTAACGTAGACCAGAGTAGACCAAGATCAGATGGAAAGTCTGTTCTCCTTGCTACTAATTGTATTTATTTTAATTTGATTTTTAAAACAAATAATGTCTTAAGTTAATCAAAATTATTGTCAATCAATAATTAATGTTACTCAAAAATTAGTAACTCTTCTCAATTTCAATTGTAAAAAAAAACTAATGACCCGTTTAATTGACTTATCATCAGATATTCACACCTAGAGCTAGAATTATTTCTAAACACCTATTAACCCTTTACCTGTTTGCTTTGACAAAAATTGATCTGGGACTACTCTGTTTGCTAATGCGTAAAAAATTGTTATTTCCATTAAGAGAAGTTTTAGCTTTGATAAAAACTGTAAAATCAAATCTATATCTTGTCAAATGCAAACAGAGCAGACCCTGATCAGACAGCTTCTATAGCAGTTGTCTGATCTAGTCTACTCTTATTTTTAATGCGTAAAACACATTATAACTGTGAAGAGAAGTTTTTGCTTTGACAAAAACTGTAGAATCAGATCTATATTCCGTAGGAGTCGTCTGATCTGTGTCTACTCTGTTTGATAATGCGTAAAAACAGTTTTATATGAGGGAAAGGGTTAAAAGAGTGTACAGCGCTTTTGAACGCACATATCCTGTGTGAAAAGAGCGCTATATAAATGTGGTATAATAATAATAATAATAATAAAGATATTTTTATTGGTCATTTCACACAAAAACTGGCATTATGTACTGCCTAGCACTTTATTTGCCTATATACCTGGATCAAGGTATAATTGCATAGCTTTATTGACGTCATTTGAATTTCTCAAAGACCAGTTTTAGGCATTTTGAGCTAAGGCTAAAATGGCACAAGTTGTAAACAGTTTAGATCTTGGTCAACCAGTCACTTGGTATTAGATTTGAATCCAGTTCAAGTTTATTCAGCAGTGAAAGGGTGAAAGCAGTGCACTAAGCTTCTTTCATCTGCTAGAAATGTTGTCCACTGAAAAATGTCAATATATTACTGTAACTCAGGTGAGCGATATAGGGCCAATGACCCTCTTGTTTAAACTATTGTTTTTGTTGATTTAATTATCACCCATTTTCAGAATATATTAATTATTGTTCAAATTCTCAGGGATTTTTTTATAGTCAGTTTGAACTGTCACTGTGCAGTAATTCCTTTTGAAACAAACTAAGTTTTCAAATATTATGCAGGTTATCGTGACCTAATTGCCAGTTGTACATTGTGTGTGTGTGTGTCGGTCTGTGGTCAGGATCCTAGATGTTTGACAATTTTAAAATACAACTATGCAAAGCACAGACTAATTGAATATAAATAATTATATATGCAATACACAAAATAATGAGCAGGTGACAATTTTAAATTGAACATGGTACTTTCGAATTCATAGTTGTCCTAGCACAAAGTCTGGATCCTGCCTCTAAGTTTCATCGAAATGCATACTATTGACACCAGGACTGTATGTTAATATAGCATAATGCTTTAAAAAGTCCATAACAGGTTTCAAGAGGTATGCTTATGTTTTCTAGTTTGTTTGCTTTAAATTTATTTAGAGAAAAGAATATAAAAAAAGATAAAGAATAAAGAATATATTAGAATCTTTTTTCCATTTGCATTTGGTTTTAACGGGATTCGAACCAATGACCTAGAGATTCATAGACGCAGCTCTTTCCCCTCGGCCACCGCTTGGGTCCCAATATATAAGTGTTACATGGTTCTATTTAAACGCTACAAAGGTGTGAAAAGCAACAACGACTAGTGAACGTACATACTTAATATGCAAATTATACAGACCCATTTTTCATGAAATCTCCAAGTATAAAATGAATAGATTTTACCAATGACCTACTGTCAATCCAAACGCCTTTGTTCAAACAGCATGGTGTCTTTTTACAACAGTAGTCCGACATAAGGTCGTCGGATTCTGAAAGTTCCATACCCTTCCTGTGGTATTTACAAAAGTCCGATATATTGTTGTCGGATTCTGAGTTAAATGCCCTTTGCAAACAGAGGAGAACCAGGTAAGAAGGCTCATAGAGAATCCCTCTAATCAGGATCTGCACGGTTTGTCGTGTTACACTATTGTTTGGAAAAGTCCCTAAATAATAACCATAAGCTCATTTTAGCCTGACTTGTTTGAATTTTGGAACAGCCCATTTCACCGTTGTAATAGTTAGGTAGACCAAAGTAACATAATTGTTAGATTTTTGCAGAACATTATAGAATTGTTGGAGGTACATGAAATGGACACATAACCGAAAAGAATTATGTGATTATTACAGCCACGGTTGATATTTCGATACACTTTCAACATTTTGTGAACTACTATGAAATATCGAACATCAATGGTACTATTTCTAGGGTAGATCAAAATTCAAATGCAGAAATTCGATTCCATTGCGACATTACAATGTTTCCTGATGAATTTTATCAATGGTCGTGCGACGTTGTTGCTAAGATCTGGTTTGAAAGAAAAAGAATTTCAAAAATACATGTACGGTAAAACCCCTCTAAACCAGACTTTAAATTCAGTATAAATATCAGTCTTGGAGACAGGTGGCAGCTTAATGCAGGATGAAAATAATGCAGAAAGCTCCTCGGCATGACTTTCACCCTGCATTAAGCAGCCACCTGCCTAAAATGTTTCTAAATTCTTATCTACTAGAAGTCGGGTTAAGAGGGGGTTTACTGTATTGTAAAAGGTGACAAATCTATACTTTTGAATGTATTTCAGAGATTAATAAGTGATACCCTAATTACCCTAGGTATTTTGACAAAACACACTTATGCAAATAGTGCAGACCCAGATCAAACACCTCCTTAATGGGCCCGTTTGAAGGGTTTTCACTATTTGCTATCATGTCTGTTTAATCTAAAGTTGCAAAAATGTTTCCAAACTGACTTATTCAGCTGTACAAACTGGTAGAGAGGAGAGACTGGGTGCTAGAACACTTAACCCTTTCCTTCATATAAATGTTTTTCACGCGTTTGTAAACAGAGTAGACCCAGATCTGATGACTCCTATAGAAGTCGTCTGATCAGGGTCTGCTCTGTTGGCTAATGGAATTTGAAATATCTTTTTCTTTCCTTTCTTAAATGGCTACTAATTTCCACTTTTCATGTTTCATTATAACTACTTTGTTCATGAATATTCAATAGGTATTGAAATTTGGAATAAACATAGAACAGGAATCAAGTTTCTTACATGGATCCGTTCCATTTGCGCTCTGTGTCTATATACATGTACTTTTTTAAACTATTGTTTTTGTTGATGTAATTATTTGATGTAATTAATTCGGTTTGAACTGTGCAGTAATTCCTTTTGAAACAAACTAAGTTTTCAAATATTATGCAGGTTATCGTGACCTAATTGCCAGTTGTACATTGTGTGTGTCGGTCTGTGATCAGGATCCTAGATGTTTGACAATTTTAAAATAAAACTATGCAAAGCATAGACTAATTGAATATAAATAGTTATATATGCAATACACAAAATAATGAGCAGGTGACAATTTTAAATTGAACATGGTACTTTCGAATTCATAGTTGTCCTAGCACAAAGTCTGGATCCTGCCTCTACGTTTCATCGAAATGCATACTATTGACACCAGGACTGTATGTTAATATAGCATAATGCTTTAAAAAGTCCATAACAAGTTTCAAGAGGCATGCTTATGTTTTCTAGTTTGTTTGCTTTCAAATGTATTTAGAGAAAAGAATATCAAAAAAGATAAAGAATAAAAAATATATTAGAATCTTTTTTCCATTTGCATTTGGTTTTAACGGGATTCGAACCAAGGACCTAGAGATTCATAGACGCAGCTCTTTCCCCTCGGCCACCGCTTGGGTCCCAATATATAAGTGTTACATGGTTCTATTTAAACGCTACAAAGGTGTGAAAAGCAACAACGACTAGTGAACGTACATACTTAATATGCAAATTATACAGACCCATTTTTCATGAAATCTCCAAGTATAAAATGAATATATTTTACCAATGACCTACTGTCAATCCAAACGCCTTTGTTCAAACAGCATGGTGTCTTTTTACAACAGTAGTCCGACAGTAGCTCGCGTGACTAATGGCGGCTAGTAGACATTTTTAAATTCGTACTGGATGTTTTTGTAAAAATACATAGTTAAACGCGAGATTTAAGATATTATATATGGATAAATATGGACACGAATGTTACCCGGATAGTGAAACAGGAGCCAAACAATCGTTCATTGGGGAATTTAAGTGATTTTGTGATATTGAGAAACCAGTTGAGTCAAACAAAGGGTTTCGCGCGGTTGGACTGAAGCGCATATTTACGATCTTTGTGATATATAGTGAACATCAGACAACGAGTTAAGTATACTTTATTTATAATATATATATGTAATACCAAGAAAACAACGAAAATCACTGAGAAGCATGAACTATAGATAATAGATCCCCCGAGTGCATATTATATATAAGTTATATAAGACGTTGTATGGATGTATAACGGGAATTCAATGAAGGGTCAAGGAAAGCATAAGCAAAAACAATGTAAAACTGACGGTCCCAAATCAAAAAATACGACCGACGTAAATGGTCACATTATGAGTACTGAACCGAAAAATGTGGACTAGACACCGAAAGTAGCGGATATGCTAGAGCAGTCAAGACAGTTACTTTATGGTTTCAATACTATGTCAAGTGAAATACAGTGGGCACAACAAGGCCAGGCAGGACAAATTGGGGATCTTCCGCCAACCCAGCATGCAAATGCGATTAGTAGCACAACCCAACAAAACCAAACATTTCAACAACCACTCAATAACCACCATAATGTAGCCTATGTAAACCCCCCGTATATGAACTTCGCTCAGTCTGGACAAGATAACGGCATTCCGCCATGGGCAGCCAACCTTTGTCAACAAATGGTAAATATACAGACGACGCTTAACGGTCATACTGATCGATGGCAAACAGTTGAGAACCACATCACTGTCCAAAATCAAAAATTGTTACAGCTACAATCGCAAATTTCTGAAATTCCACATAGACATAGACATAGACATAGACAAATTTTATTTTACGTCGGATAGCATATAACATTGTAACATAAGCCCTGTAGGGCTTTTATTCCGACAAACATAGGTATACAACATATTAACAACAAACAATCACAGGTTTAAACAGGTGAAAAAGAGTGTAGAACATGCGAATACAAAGATAATTCATATACAAAACGAAATGCACGTTATGCAGACAAATAAAAACGAATACGAACATACAATGCAGCAATATAGTGACATGTACGATGACCTTGTGACCAGTAACAGTGACATAGATAAAAGGATGCATAATCTCGAGACGAAAATGAAATCCCTGCAGGAAGGACACGAACACGTAAACACGATGTTACAGCAAACAAACGAAAAAGTAACAGATATGCAATGGCGAAGTATGCGGGAAAACTTGTTGTTCTGTGGTATCAGGGAAGCCGAAAACTACAAAACAGATGGTGAAAACTGTGAGCAAATTATTCAAACATTCATAAAGGAAAAATAAACACAGATATCAAGCTTGATCGGGCCCACCGCATTGGCCGTTTTAGACACGATAAACCACGACCGAGGCCTATAGTTGTTAAGTTCACCTATTACAAAGACAAAGAATATGTTAAACAAACTGCACAGAAAACATTACAAAATACAGAATTCTGGGCCAAGGATCAGTATCCCAGAGAAATAGAGGAGAAACGCAGGCCTTTATACAGCGTGGCAGACGAAGCAAGGCGAAATCCAGATAACAAAGTTCGGTTAGTCCGAGACAGACAGTATATCAATGGCGAACAGTATATACCAGACTTCGCGGAACAACAGCAACAACAACAGGATACAAACGCACGGACAGACGAACAATACACACAACGGAGACATAACAGGCAAAATCGTGCGACACGGAATACAGAAAATTACAATGACAGTGCGGCAAATTACAATCGACAGACAAATGTACAATGGAGCAGGACATTTTACAGACAATCGACACCTCGTGCGCCAACCCGAAACGACAATGCATGGGTGAATAAATTTTCAGCGCTTGACCAGCTGACGCATACTGCTGGCACGTTCCAGCGCAGATCGCAGGCTGGCAAGAAAAAGGCCACATCCCCTCTCGAAAATGAAAACACGTTTAAAAAGCACCATTTTGAAGTAAGCGATAGTGATTCCGAGAGTGATCAAAGTACTATATTATTGAATATACAGTCAAACGTAACTGACTCGCAAGTGAGCACGCAAATGCCAAGCAAAGACTGCAGTAGTGATCCGCAGGCTGAAAAACAGTCCAGTGCACAGTGCGATCGAGCAGACGACATTTCCTGTGAACACTCACGTGATCAAAATGTGTCACGTGACGCAGCAGGCGGTGAGAATGTAGCGTAGCGGGTAGAGGGAGACAGCTATTGTTCGCATTGTAATTATCGGACTGATGTACATACGCGTTCAGATAGGACAGTTAAAATTGTATCTTTGAATGTATGCGGTATAAATTCGAAGCTTCGGTGTCCCGAATTTTTAAATTGGGTGCAGAAATTTGATATTCTTTGTTTGCAGGAAACGAGAACAGATGATTCTGATTATATCGTAATTCCAGGTTATAAGGTGCACATGTTTAACAGACAGAAACTTTCAAGGTATCGCTCAGGCGGGTTAGCTTTACTTATTAAAGAAGATATTGCACCCCATATTTTAATTGATACTAATTCTAAAAGCTCGTTGGTAAATTTTTTCAGGATATCCAGGAATTTGTATATTACAGACAGTAATGAAGATTTAACTTGTAGAATAGTATATATACCGCCAAATGGGTCGAAATATGCACACAGTGACCCGTTTTTTGAGTTGCAAAATGAAATGTTTAGATACTGTGCAGATTTTAAACATGTATTGTTACTAGGGGATTTTAACTCTAGATGTGGTAATATATCTGACCATACATATGCAGATGAGTTTCTCTGCAATATGCTTAATTTGCAGAATATTCAGAGTGAAGAGGCTGATATTTTACAAAATATGAATCTTTTTAATATTAAACTAGACAGAAATGTTACTGATGGAGTTGTAAACAGCTATGGCAGACAGTTTATAGAATTTTGTAAAAGTAATAACTTCTTCATCTGGAATGGTAGAGTTGGCGAAGAGGCAAATAAGCCTAAGCTTACCTGTAAAAATACAAGCGTAATAGACTACTTTATATCAACATCATATGTTTTCGAAAATGTTGCAAAATTTGTCGTCGAAGATTTTTGTGAGTTATACTCAGATGTACATAGCCCTTTGTCTGTTGAATTTAAAACAAAATATAACGTTACAAGCTATTGCGAAAACGGTACAGAAGGCCCAAACGCCACTAGACTTTGGAACAGAAACAAGTCCGAATTGTTTTTAGAAAATATTGACATAATCAAAATAACAGACATTGAATCTAAGTTGGATACACTGATTTACGAGGACAAACCGGCTAAATCTGACATTGACGATATTGTTTGTGGTATAGCATCATTATTCAATAGCTGTGCAAAAGAATCGTTTGGAACTGTGTCGCCACCTCACAAAACCAATATTAGATATAACAACAAATCATCCTCTCCGTGGTTTAACAAACCATGTAAGCAGATGAGAAATAAATATCATTATATCAGGAAAGCGTATAATAAGTATAAAACAACTGAGTTAAAGAAATCGCTGAAAACAGTGAGTAAACTTTATAAGAAAACTCTTCGCGAGGCACACCACAGTTACAATACACGCAAAGTACACACACTGAAAAGTATAAAGGCAACAGACCCGAAACAATATTGGCGAATATTAAATACAGATTCTAGTAGTAGAAACTCAGAACCTCAAGTTGCATTAGAACAATTTTACAATTATTTTAAGGATCAAAATCAAGAACACTTGACAAGTGACACGAATCAACAGCAAAACATGCACTATAATGACTTGCACATACATGTAAATGAAGAAATAAATAATCCAATAAATGAGGATGACGTAATGACTGCTGTGAGATCTTTGAAAAATGATAAATCACCGGGCGTAGATAATATTGTAAATGAACACATTAAATATTCAATCAGTTACATGCTGCCAGTATATGTGAAACTTTTTAATTTAGTATTCGACACTGGTATAGTCCCAGACTCTTGGACTGACGGCTTGATAAAACCAATATACAAGCAAAAAGGAGACCCAAAGAGTCCTGAAAATTACAGACCAATTGCATTACTTAGCTGCCTTGGTAAATTATTTACAAGTATATTGAATAACAGACTGAACAAATTTGCAGAAAATCATAATATAATACAAGATACACAAGCCGGTTTTAGAAAAAATCATTCAACTGCAGATAATATTTTCATACTCAAAAGCTTGATTGATATCTTACAAACAGATAAGAAAAAGATGTATTGTTGTTTTATTGACTTCAAACAAGCATTCGATTCCGTTTGGCGAATAGGTCTATGGCATAAACTGACAACAGAAAATATAGATGGAAAATGCTTTAACGTCATACATAATATCTACAGCAATATTAAATCCAGAATTACAACTGCAGAAGGCATTTCATCGCCATTCGTAAGCTTAAATGGTGTGAGGCAAGGGGAAAATTTATCACCTTTCCTCTTCTCCATATTTCTCAATGATTTAGAAACTTTCTTGAAAAACAACAGTGTAAATGGGATCTCAAAAGAAACTGTAATCGATGAAACTCGCATCTTAGTAAAATTGTGTATTCTTCTTTACGCGGACGATACTGTTATTTTTAGTGATGATCCTAACGATTTGCAGAACGCTCTCAATGTTTTTAATGACTATTGTATAACATGGAAAGTGAAAGTAAATACTGCTAAAACAAAAATAATGGTTATTTCAAAAGGAAATTCGAAAAACAAACGCACATTTCGTATCGGTAACGAAATCTTGGAACAAACCGATGAATACAAATATCTTGGCCTATATTTCTCTAAGAGTGGTTCCTTTCTTAAAACTAAAAACTACATTGCCGAACAAGCCAATAAGGCGTTATTCGCATTACTTAGAAAATCTAAACGTCTCTCCCTCCCATTCGACCTACAGATAGAGTTATTTGAAAAAACTATAAAGCCAATCTTATTGTATGGTAGTGAAATCTGGGGATATGGAAATTTCGATACACTGGAAAGAATACAGCTTAAATATTACAAATATATATTTAACTTAAAGAAATCGACACCATCCAACATGTTATACGGTGAAATTGGAATCACACCTCTATCGATTGATATCAAGAATAGGGTTATATCGTACTGGTCGAGACTTATTGAAAACATAAATGACAGCCTTACTACAAAACTAGCATCGCGACTTTACATATTGACTTACGAACTTTACAACCGAAACCAGTTGAAATCACAGTGGCTAGATAGTCTAAAGTCAACGTTATGTAGTACGGGATACTCAGGCATTTGGTACAGTCAAAGTTTCATAAGCTCAAAATGGATGGTGAAATCCTCGCTTCAAAAGCAAAAGGACATCTTTATCCAATCCTGGCACTCCGAACTCAACAGGACTTCAAACACCAATATGTACAAACGTATCAAAACAACATTCAAAGAAGCACATTATATAAAACACTTACCGGCATACCATTGCAAAAATCTCATTTCTTTCGTCACAAGAAATCATCAACTTCCCATAGAAAAAGGTAGATGGCAAAATATTCCAGCAAACGAACGAAAGTGTCCGTATTGCAGTGATTTAGGTGATGAATTTCACTATATATTAATCTGCCCAAAGTTTTATGATGAACGTAAAAGATATTTACGCAAGGCCACATACAGGAATCCAAACATGTTGAAATTTATTGATTTATTCCAGACAAATAATAACACACATCTTAGACAGTTAAGTATATTCTGTAACATTATAATGAAACATTTTAAAAACAGCGAAAGAATAATTTAAACAATGTTACTTGTGAACTATCTGTGTAGAAATCAGATACTTAATATGGTTTAATAAATACATGATCAGTGTATATAGGCTGACAGATATAGCCCTTTCCCTCATATAGACACCATTTCACGCATTTGTCAACCGGGAAGAAGTAGATCAGACAGCTCCTATAGGAGACGTTTGATCAGGGTCTACTCTGTTGGCTTAAGAAATTGTAATAGATCTGGTCCCGTCGGTTTCTACAATAGTAAACGGACCTTGTTTACACATGTTATTATATTATCGGCGCATATATAACCATGACGTACTTATTTCTTACATAGATATAGAAGAGGGGAAAGGTTAATATATTGCCACTTGTATATAGTACATGCGCACATTTATGTATATATGTTGATGAATTAATGTTGTTCTGTAGTACTTTGCTGATAACTGATCTGTTGAAATCTAGATACATGTATAACTTTCTGCTTCCCTGTTATGCACATATCTAATCATTATCTCTCTGTATCTATATCATGGTACCTGTTTTTCTTTTCCATGTTTCGTTTCGATGGAAGGAATGCAATGGGTATTACAGTAATAAGTGAATAATGTTTGCAATTACTGACAGATAGTCTCGAAATAGAAGTAGATGTGCATACAATGTAAAACCTGGGTATATCATTCTCCCACTAGGTAATGCACCTATCTAATCTTATCTCTCTGCGTCTATGTCATGTTACCTGCTTTTTCTTTTCCAAGTTTCGATGGAAGAAATGTTATAGGTATTACAGTAAGATGTGTATAATGCTAACTATTACTTACAAATAGTCTCATAAAAAGAAGTAGACGTACATACAACATATATGTATATTGATTATATTGTCAATTTGTATATAAAGAATCATTAGGGAAACACGCTATTTGTATGTATATAAATATACGTGATATCAGATGAAATATGACCCATCTATAACAACGTAACGACCAGCTACTCCATAATATTATATATTGTCATTATACAACTTAGTCCTAGAACCTACATAGTATATGTTATCAAATAGTCTGGCTGTATGTGATGTACTGTAACTGCTTCTATATTATATACAGACGGATTGTGTTCTCTTAATGGACACAATTAGCTGTCAAAAACAACCGAATATACAGCTTTAAGTTGATATTCATACGGTAACAATGTAATACAAAATGAAAACTGAACATCTGTAAACTCTAATGTTTATATAGATTTGTAAATAGCCGTTTCCCGTCATTGTGATGTAATATGCACATGTATATATATTGTTTATGTTTCCCGCATAACGCAGGACTATGCCAAAAATTGAAATAAACTGAAACTGAAACTGACATAAGGTCGTCGGATTTTGAAAGTTCCATACCCTTCCTGTGGTATTTACAAAAGTCCGATATATTGTTGTCGGATTCTGAGTTAAATGCCCTTTTAGCCTAGTCACTTATGCCCTTTGCAAACAGAGGAGAACCAGGTAAGAAGGCTCATAGAGAAGTCCTCTAATCAGGAGCTGCACGGTTTGTCGTGTTACACTATTGTTTGGAAAAGTCCCTAAATATTAACCATAAGCTCATTTTAGCCTGACTTGTTTGAATTTTGGAACAGCCCATTTCACCGTTGTAATAGTTAGGTAGACGAAAGTAACATAATTGTTAGATTTTTGCAGAACATTATAGAATTGTTGGAGGTACATGAAATGGACACATAACCGAAAAGAATTATTTGATTATTACAGCCACGGTTGATATTTCGATACACTTTCAACATTTTGTGAACTACTATGAAATATCGAACATCAATGGTACTATTTCTAGGGTAGATCAAAATTCAAATGCAGAAATTCGATTCCATTGCGACATTACAATGTTTCCTGATGAATTTTATCAATGGTCGTGCGACGTTGTTTCTAAGATCTGGTTTGAAAGAAATAGAATTTCAAAAATACATGTACGGTAAAACCCCTCTAAACCAGACTTTAAATTCAGTATAAATATCAGTCTTGGAGACAGGTGGCAGCTTAATGCAGGATGAAAATAATGCAGAAAGCTCCTCGGCATGACTTTCACCCTGCATTAAGCAGCCACCTGCCTAAAAAGTTTCTAAATTCTTATCTACTAGAAGTCGGGTTAAGAGGGGTTTTACTGTATTGTAAAAGGTGACAAATCTATACTTTTGAATGTATTTCAGAGATTTACAAGTGATACCCTAATTACCCTGGGTATTTTGACAAACACACTTATGCAAATAGTGCAGACCCAGATCAAACACCTCCTTAATGGGCCCGTTTGAAGGGTTTTCACTATTTGCTACCATGTCTGTTTAATCTAAAGTTGCAAAGATGTTTCCAAACTGACTTATTCAGCTGTACAAACTGGTAGAGAGGAGAAACTGGGTGCTAGAACACTTAACCCTTTCCTTCATATAAATGTTTTTCACGCGTTTGTAAACAGAGTAGACCCAGATCTGATGACTCCTATAGAAGTCGTCTGATCAGGGTCTGCTCTGTTGGCTAATGGAATTTGAAAGATCTTTTTCTTTACTTTCTTAAATGGCTAATAATTTCCACTTTTCATGTTTCATTATAACTACTTTGTTCATGAATATTCAGTAGGTATTGAAATTTGGAATAAACATAGAACAGGAATCAAGTTTCTTACATGGATCCGTTCCATTTGCGCTCTGTGTCTATATACATGTACTTTTTTAAACTATTGTTTTTGTTGATGTAATTATTGTTCAAATTCTCAGGGATTTTTTATAGTCAGTTTGAACTGTGCAGTAATTCCTTTTGAAACAAACTAAGTTTTCAAATATTATGCAGGTTATCGTGACCACCTAATTGCCAGTTGTACATTGTGTGTGTCGATCTGTGATCAGGATCCTAGATGTTTGACAATTTTAAAATAAAACCATGCAAAGCATAGACTAATTGAATCTAAATAATTATATATGCAATACACAAAATAATGAGCAGGTGACAATTTTTAATTGAACATGGTACTTTCGAATTCATAGTTGTCCTAGCACAAAGTCTGGATCCTGCCTCTAAGTTTCATCGAAATGCATACTATTGACACCAGGACTGTATGTTAATATAGCATAATGCTTTAAAAAGTCCATAACAAGTTTCAAGAGGCATGCTTATGTTTTCTAGTTTGTTTGCTTTAAAATGTATTTAGAGAAAAGAATATCAAAAAAGATAAAGAATAAAAAATATATTAGAATCTTTTTTCATTTGAACTGAAAGTACATTCGTGTAAAACAGAAGAACACACAGCCACTTTTGTATCACATAAATGGAATAGTAGTTTTAGAGATTTATTCAGAAAACGTTTGATTGGTAATCTTGCCAAGTTTAATGTAATATCAGAAAGTATAGATGTATCTAGTCGATCGTCAATTAATGGAACTGTTAAACATTTCACGGATTTGGTGCGAGAAATTGCAGACCCTTTATTCAGAAAAGAGTGTACTGTACGGAAGAGCATTGGGTTTACACATACGTTTTCTAAATCAGCCAAGTGGTTTGATGCTGAATGCAGAAATGCTAAAGCAATGTATAGACAGACATTAAGTAATTTTAATAATTGTAGATCAGATGAAAATAGATATAAATTGTGTGCCGAAAAGAAAAAATATAAAACATTTATAAGAAAGAAAAGGGGTTTATTTTTAGAAAGTAGGCGCAAACAAATTGAAAGCATGCGGCATTCAAAACCACGTGACTCCTGGAAGATGTTTAAGAAAAAGTATACTCAGAACCAACATGATATATCAATAGATGAATTTTGTGATTATTTTACTAGCATATCTGATGATTTACATGCTGCAAATAATGATGAAGCTGAGGCATTTTGTAGTGCACATGAATTTTATAACTCTGAATGTACCTTTGAAGAGTTAGATTTGCCAATTACCATTGAAGAAGTGTCCTCTGCTATATCGAAACTTAAGAGATATAAATCATGTGGTTATGATTGTTTATTAAATGAGTATTTCTTAGAGAGTATTGATATTTTATCGTTGCATATTTGTGACATTTTTAATGCTGTTTTAGAATCTGGATATTTCCCTGAATTATGGACCGAAGGAGTTATTGTTCCACTGTACAAAAAAGGTAGTAGAGAGGACGTTAATAATTACAGAGGGATAACACTTGTAAGTTGCCTCTCAAAAATATTTACATCCATTTTAAACAAAAGGATAACTGATTTTTGTGAACGAAATAATGTCATTTCGGATGCCCAGTTTGGTTTTAGAGAAGGCAGGTCTACTGTTGACGCACTGTACATACTATTGTCTATCATACAAAGATACCTGAATGAGAACAAAAGATTGTATTGTGTATTTGTAGATATGAAAAAGGCGTTTGATAGTGTGGATAGAAATTCTTTATGGCTGAAGTTATATGGGTCAGGTATTCAAGGTAAAATGTTACGTGTGATTAGAGATATGTACACAAAGGTTAAATCGTGTGTTAGAAGTTGTAATTCATACAGCGAGTTTTTCAATTACTCGGTTGGACTCAGACAAGGGGAGACAATCTCACCCATAATGTATTCTCTTTTTATTGAAGACCTCGAATTGTTTTTACAGGACAACATTAATAGTGGATTAGATATTGATGATATTATCATTATATTATTACTATTTGCTGATGATATGGTTGTGTTAGGACAGACACCTTCGGATCTACAAAATAGTTTGAATTTGTTATATGAATACTGTAAGAAATGGGGGTTAGCAGTAAATACTTCAAAAACTAAAGCAATTGTATTCAGAAAAAGGGGTGGGCTAAAACGGGACGAAACATGGACATACAATGGGCAGCTTTTGGAAATTGTAAATGACTTTAATTACTTAGGGGTGGTATTTAATTATACTGGTAATTTTGCTTTAAATCAAGAATATTTGGTAGGAAAGGGTTTGAAAGCTATGAATGTTTTACTTGCAAATTGTAAAAACATTAAGTTAAAACCCAAAGTCATGTGCCAACTTTTTGATGCTTTTGTTGGATCTACAATCAATTGCATGTGAAATTTGGGGTTTATCAAAGTCTAAAGAACTAGAACGACTGCATCTTCGGTTTTGTAAAACTGTTTTAGGTGTAAATATGCGCACGAGCAATGTTGGTGTTTATGGTGAGCTAGGTCGGTATCCCTTGTACATAAGCCGATATGTAAGAACAGTAAAGTATTGGAGTAAGATAGTCAATTCGAATAATTTGCTTATATCTGTTGTTTACAAACAAGCTCTATTAGATTGTAATAATGGCCGTATAAACTGGGTTTCACGTATTAGAAATTTGCTGTATGAGTTTGGATATGGCTATGTTTGGGAGTCCCAGACTGTTATAGATTTCAAACCATTCCATAATGAATTTAAAACACGACTTATTGATAATTTTGTACAGACGTGGAACACTGATGTTGGCAATAACAGGGTAATGGATTTGTATTCTAATTTTAAAGAGAATTTTGAATATGAACAGTATTTAGATGCCATACCTGCTGAATTAAGATGCTATGTCTCTAGACTCCGTTTGTCCTCTCACTCATTACGAGTGCAGACCGGTCGTTTCGGAGTGAATAGAATAGAGAGGCATTTAAGAACCTGTTTAATTTGTAATTCTAGGGATGTTGAGGACGAATATCATTTTATCTTGGTTTGTAAGCACCTGTCAGAAATTAGACATAAATACATTAAGAAATACTATTATACTAGACCTAGTGTTTTTAAATTTATACAGTTGTTGCAAAGTACAGAGAAAAAGGTATTGTCAAATCTGGCTAAATTTATTAAAAAAGCCTTTATCTTCCGCAATAACGTGCTTAATAATGTGACTTAAATATTCGTGAGTTCATTCGCTCTTCTTGTATTGACCGTAATGGGTCTAAGTGGTTTTTTTTTTGGTTTTTTTGTTTAGTTTTGTTCGCTATACTATTATATGTCATGTTATGAAACTATTGTATATACATGTATGTTGCAATGAGGTACTTTATGTACAAGTTGCTAATAAAGATTCTGTTCTGTTCTGTTCTGTTCTATTTGCATTTGGTTTTCACGGGATTCGAACCAAGGACCTAGAGATTCATAGACGCAGCTCTTTCCCCTCGGCCAACGCTTGGGTACCAATATACAAGTGTTACATGGTTCTATTTAAACGCTACAAAGGTGTGAAAAGCAACAACGACTAGAGAACGTACATACTTAATATGCAAATTATACAGACCCATTTTTCACGAAATCTCCAAGTATAAAATGAATAGATTTTACCAATGACCTACTGTCAATCCAAACGCCTTTGTTCAAACAGCATGGTGTCTTTTTACAACAGAAGTCCGACATAAGGTCGTCGGATTCTGAAAGTTCCATACCCTTCCTGTGGTATTTACAAAAGTCCGATATATTGTTGTCGGATTCTGAGTTAAATGCCCCTTTTGCCTACACACTTATATATATATATAGGCTACTCTTTCTTTCTTTTTTTCTTTACTTTCTTAAATGGCTACTAATTGCCACTTTTCACATTTCCTTGTAACTATTTTGTCCATAAATATTCAGTAGGTATTGAAATTTGGAATAAACATAGAACAGGGAAAGGGTTAAGGAAATTAGGGTTTTTATAAATCAGACATTTCTTGCATATGTTTGGTACTGACCAAGTAATGGTCAGAATCATCCGGGGTCCAGTCTAGACCTACAGTGTTCTCATTCAACGATTATGGTGAAATCGTTAATTCTATTATGCTAAGCACGACTTGACTTGACCCTTACTTTCAAATAACGGAGTGATGACTCTTTACTACATAAACTATCAATTTTGGCTCTATTGGCACAAAGTGGCAAGATCAGCTATTGGAATCGCCCTGTATGTGACATGTTCATAAAACAATTCTTTAAATGTCTTCCAAACTACTGACATGATTTTCAGAAAAATCCACAGCAAACAATCAATATGATATATATTATGTCCGAAACCTTCAGTACTGTCAGTACTTTGATTTCTATTGTGCCAGACAGTTTGGAACCTATCGAGGTACGCGCAGTTTCTTCGAGATTTAAACTAATGGAGCTGTTACCATGGTTTTATCCTTTGACATTTAAGTTGTTTTCCCATGAATAGTAATTAGTTAAAAAAAATAATTACAGCATGAATATTTACTGACTTATTTACAGTTACACATCAGCAAATATAGTTCTCTGTTGTGACATTTCAGAACCACATCTATATCATTTCACATGCAAAAAGAGCAGATCATGATTAGACAGCTCCTATAAGAATTGGCTGATGTCGGTCTACTCTGTTTGCAAAGATTTCAATGGTATTTACAAGAGGGAAATATTAAAGCGTTTGCGACAAGCCATTGAAAATGTGTTCTTTTTTAACTCGTTCGCTGCCAATAGCACACCTGTAATTATCTATGCAAACAGTTTGGATTCAATTGAGACGCCGTGTAACCTGGTGCCTAATCAGGATCCGGATTTGTTAGTTATTGTAGCAAGTTTTTCTTAGTTATTGTAGCAAGTTTTTAAACCTTTACTTCATGAATACACACGTATTTATCTAATAAATAATGACATAATGGATATTAGTTAGACTAATTATTAAAATAGCACTTAAACACAGGAAATTTTACCCATGGCTGAAACTGTATAGTCATATATATATCATAGCATTAGCAGACATAGAAGACCTTGATCAGACGGCTCCTATAGGAGTCGTCTGATCTATGTCTACCCTGTTGCAGAGGCATAGAAAGACGTATTTATGGAATAAACTATTAACTTAAAGAAAAGTGGAAAAAATTAAACAAACGAAAATTGTTGCAGACGACATATTGTGCAGACGACAATATTTGGCACTGAAAGAGTTAAAAACAAACTACCAGACTATATACTACTACATATATATTTATAAGAACAGGGAACAACTAAGATTTCACGTACGACTAGTTTAGTTGTCGGCAGTGACCTACCCCGGCTGTAATAAAAGTTTAGATCTGATACAAGTTTGACTGTTTACGATCCCAACAAAAGTTTGAGAAACGATTGACTGAGTGTCAAACAGCTTGGATCCTGACGATACGCCGATTTATTTGGCATCTCAACTTGATCCAAGCCGTGTGCAAATGACAGTCAAATAGCGGATATAGAGGATCTAACATGAGTGTCTTGATTATTGGATTTATTAAATGAGTCTTTTTAAAACGATAAAAAACGAGCTTTAGCGAGTTTTTTTTATAGTTTTAAAAAGACGAATTTAATAAATCCAATAATCATGAACACGAATGCAAGATCCTATTTATAACATAACAAACACAGATGTTTTTTTGCAGCCAATATTTCAACAGTAACGTTGATTGTTATTAATTCTCCTTACATATAGAAATGATGAATGAAAGGTGTTATTAGGTTCGCTAGGTAAACTGGGACAAAGTAGGTCCAAAATTTCCAACAGTTTTTTTTACTTACTGTCATATCAACCAGGATCTAATTTAGACCTCTCTGGTATTCAATTTAACTGTGATAGTTTATGATACAAAAACCTACAGAAATACGTCAAAATAATTTTTGAGTTACAGTTTTGACATACAAAGTTACAAACACGTCACATTATGACGTCATTGTACACAACATGTGTCTGTGTAAAGCGCCCCATTTAAACGAAGACCCACATACAGTCTACACGTCTGACACTCACTGTCAATGGGATTCAAAATGCGCCTTCGTTTTGGTATTTTTAGCCATTCATCAGTGTTGTATACACATGGACATGGACATTTCCACCGAGAAAAAAATCTTGATCATCAAGTTCAGTGAAAAAGTTTATTGAAATGGACAAAAGATTCAGTACGAACTGCTGCATAAAATATGTTGGAACAGGAGGAAGATTTTCGCGATCAGCTGAGTATAGCATATTTGAAATATGGTTGTGCTGTGCTGGATTCAGATGACTATAGTTGTTGATTGACGAGATATTTTTATGCTTAGAAATCTGCATAAACAAAAGGACATGCGGTGAAGAAAATGTAAAGTTGTGGAGGCATTTTTTTAATGCAGAATGGATGGTTTGGGTCAGAGTAGCTGGTAGGTCTTGTTTGGCATACATTTTGTAGATATTTACTGACAGCGATTACAATTTGTATTATTTTATCGAAATCAAGGCGCAAGTGCCAACAGTCCTAGATCGTGACTCAATCTTTGATAGGTAGGTCACCGTCCGCCAATTTGTTTGTTTTGACAGCACGTATGAATACAGTTCGGTCGTTCGAATGTTATTCACTAGTGAATATATGCCCGTGAATATCAAAAAATAAATGATAGTGTTACGTCACGCTGAAGCCACGAGTTATGTTATAAATCGGGATAAAACTACATGTATGTATAAAACTAACGTCACTTTAGTTCAATCTTTCAAACTACATATACAATGAAATCACTCTAAAGCGGTCTTTTAGTAAAGAAGACGTTGGATCTTTTTAGGCAGATGACTGCTTAATGCAAGATGAAAGTCCAAGGAGCTCCTAAAGGAATTGTCTGCATCACTTCACTAAGCACTTAATTGCAACAAACAAGATCGGCATTTATTCTCATGTGTCGGTTTAGCTCGAAGGTTTAGTAACAAAAATGAGACTGGAGAATTTGTTACGTAGGTAACTGCTAAGTGCAGGGTTAAAGTCATACAGACAACTCCTAGATAAGCTTTCTGCATGACTTTCACTCTGCATCAAGCAGCCACCTGTCTCAAATAAAAATTATAAATGAAAATCACTTAGATTAGCAAACACTTGCAAATTAAAATTACTTAGATTAGCAAATAGTTGTAAACAAAAAGTTGCACAGATTATCATATAGTTGTAAATGAAAAGTAGATCTACTTAGATTAACAAATTAGTTGCAGATAAAAAGTACTTAGATTAGCAGATAGTTTGAAATGAACATTACTTAGATAAGCAAACACTTGCAAATGAAAATTACTTAGATTAGCAAATAGTTGTAAATAAAAAGTTGCACAGATTAGCATATAGTTGTAAATGAAAGGTAGATCTACTTAGATTAACAAATTAGTTGCAGATAAAAAGTACTTAGATTAGCAGATAGTTTGAAATGAAAATTACTTCGATAAGCAAATATTTGCAAATGAAAATTAATTAGATTTCAGAGGATTATACACTTTACCTCCAAACTACGAGATGTAGAGCCACTGTAACAATCAGGCAACCAGTGGAAATCAAGCATGCCAGGGCTGAAATCACGTTGATTGATTTTGTCGACACATTTTCCTGAAAAGAGTATAAAAATCTCATGCTGTGCACGACGTGACTCGCATTTGTAAACAACAAGGCTCCAGATGAGATATCGAGTATAAGTAAACAACGAGCAGTGAGCCATAAAAATCAGCGCAGTCTACTTTTTGGGCGAATCAGCATTCTGTCTGTTTTATATATCAAAACCTGCATGAGAAAATCGTGATTTTCCCCAGTTAGATGGACTGCAGCAATGCCGACACCCCTAAATCGTGGAACGTACCAACATGTAAAGTACATTCACGGCTCACTGCTCGTTGTTTACCTATACTTGCAGTCTAGTTTACTATTCCACAGGGGCCAGTGTCATTGTTTTCATAATCCCATGAATTGACCTATGATAAAGGCTACACATACAATGTGACTGGGTGTACATATATATCTCACAACTATATGACAGGTATCAGTCTCATTGTACATGTGACTGTAGTATGGCCTCTGACACATGTAGCTTTATTATGGACTAGGACAAAGGCTTCACATACAGTGTGACTGTGTGTACATGTATTTAGAATTTAACCTACATTTTCAGCCAATCAAACTGCCTTTTGCACCTCATTAATCATTAACCATTTCCCTCATATAAACGTGTTTTCACGCATTTGCAAACAGAGTAGACCCAGATCAGACGGCTCCGAGGGTATACTCTGTTTGCAAATGCGTGAATTTCAAAGATTTATGTCTTTACTTTCTAAAATGGCTATAATGTTCCACCTTCCATATTTCATTTTGTCTATGAATATTCAATATGTATTGAAATTGGTAATAAGCACAGAACAGGGAAACGGTTAAGATGTTTGTTTCTTTCGACCTCGCGTGGCGTGACACTTGGCGCGTGAAGTCCTGTTGGCGCCAATTACGATTTCTGCTGGGCCAATCAATATATAGGTTAGAACAATATTAAGTGAAATCTTAAGGGCTAAGAAGGGGGTCGCTTGCCTCTCTCGCTCCACCCCTTCTGAACCACTAATATTTCAATTAATATGTTCTAACTATAATATCGTTACTATACCACAGGGTCAGTCTCTTTGTGTTCATGTAGCTGTAGTATGGCCTGTGACAAAGGCTACACAAACAATGTGACTGTGTGTATATGTGTATCATAACTACCACAGCGGACAGTGTCATGTTGTACACGTGGCTGTAGTATGACCTGTGACAAAGGCTGCACAAACAATGTGACTGTGTGTATATGTGTATCATAACTACCACAGGGGACAGTGTCATGTTGTACATGTAGCTGTAGTATGGCCTGTGACAAAGGCTACACAAACAATGTGACTGTGTGTATATGTGTATCATAACTACCACAGGGGACAGTGTCATGTTGTACATGTGGCTGTAGTATGGCCTTTGACAAAGGCTACACAAACAATGTGACTGTGTGTATATGTGTATCATAACTACCACAGGGGACAGTGTCATGTTGTACATGTAGCTGTAGTATGGCCTATGGCAAATGCTACACAAACAATGTGACTGTGTGTATATGTGTATCATAACTACCACAGGGGACAGTGTCATGTTGTACATGTGGCTGTAGTATGGCCTTTGACAAAGACTACACAAACAATGTGACTGTGTGTATATGTGTATCATAACTACCACAGGGGACAGTGTCATGTTGTACATGTAGCTGTAGTATGGCCTGTGACAAAGGCTACACAAACAATGTGACTGTGTGTATATGTTTATTACCAGTCAGAGTAAATCCTTGGAATTTGATTGGTCAGTTTGCCAAAAACTGCCGGGGTGTACAGTACCGTATTCAGCGGCTTCCGCGGAGAATACAGAATTATTCAAATTTGACGCGTGACGTCATTCGTTTTGTTTTTATTTTTAGCGTCGATTCGAAATTTCATATCGCCCTTACTCCAATAATTCTGGATGGATTACGACCAAATACTCGATAATAAACGTAAAAAACTGTACCTCATACGTTCCTCAATTTAACAATATCAACTTATCAGTATAACGTGTTACCGTTAATGTTTACAAGTAAAGTTTCAATTCCTCTTTCGAAATTGCTCTGAGACGACGTCATATTTGCTCTGTGATGACGTCATGTTTTCTTTGTCCTGTCGTCATACAATTAGAGATCTAATGTCAGCAAAATAAAAGTTGTTCGTTTCTTAATTAGGTAAATCGGATCTCTGACTGGTAATAAATTCGTTACACGGTAATTTGGCAGGGTGTACGGGCTGGTATGACCGGGTTAGACCACGTATTTCCTTCGGCTAACGCCTCAGGAAATACGGGATCTAATCCGGTCATACCAGCCCGTACACCCTGCCAAATAACCGTGTAACTAATAGTATCATAACTACCACAGGGGACAGTGTCATGTTGTACATGTAGCTTTAGTATGGCCTATGACAAAGGCTAAACAAACAATGTGACTGTGTGTATATGTGTATCATAACTACCACAGGGGACAGTGTCATGTTGTACACGTGGCTGTAGTATGACCTGTAACAAAGGCTACACAAACAATGTGACTGTGTGTATATGTGTATCATAACTACCACAGGGGACAGTGTCATGTTGTACATGTGGCTGTAGTATGGCCTGTGACAAAGGCTACACAAACAATGTGACTGTGTGTATATGTGTATCATAACTACCACAGGGGACAGTGTCATGTTGTACATGTAGCTGTAGTATGGCCTGTGACAAAGGCTACACAAACAATGTAACTGTGTGTATATGTGTATCATAACTACCACAGGGGACAGTGTCATGTTGTACATGTAGCTGTAGTATGGCCTATGGCAAATGCTACTAGATTTACCTACAACTGGGCTAGGTGTGTAACTATGTATCATAACTATGCCATAGGCGCAAGTCGCACAAAATAGCATATGGCTGATATTAAGTCATACCTCAAAGTGAAAACATAAATGTATGCTCAAATTTGAACCTGTTCAATTTTGAGTAATTTACATTCATTCAAGCCTCTGAGAATCTAATGACCGAGTGTAAGAGTTTGGATTCTAATGAGACGCCGAGTTACTCTGCTGTGTCTTATCTGGATCCAAGTTGTTTGCAAATGCGACTAAAGTCGTGATAGGCGTAAGAAGTGTTTACGTATCGCAGTCATGCGCTCAACCCTCGATATATAACCTTGATATCACAGCGTATCGCAGTCATGCGCTCAACCCTCGATATATAACCTTGATATCACAGCGTATCGCAGTCATGCGCTCAACCCTCGATATATAACCTTGATATCACAGCGTATCGCAGTCATGCGCTCAACCCTCGATATATAACCTTGATATCACAGCGTATCGCAGTCATGCGCTCAACCCTCGATATATAACCTTGATATCACAGCGTATCGCAGTCATGCGCTCAACCCTCGATATATAACCTTGATATCACAGCGTATCGCAGTCATGCGCTCAACCCTCGATATATAACCTTGATATCACAGCGTATCGCAATCATGCGCTCAACCCTCGATATATAACCTTGATATCACAGCGTATCGCAGTCATGCGCTCAACCCTCGATATATAACCTTGATATCACAGCGTATCGCAGTCATGTGCTCAACCCTCGATATATCACATCGATATCACAGCGTATCGCAGTCATGTGCTCAACCCTCGATGTATAACCTTGATATCACAGCGAAATTAGTTATGATACAACAGCATACTCATGAATATTAGTGATATGCAGTTTGTATGGAATGCGGGTCGGGACATGCCAATTGCTATTTGCTAAACTGCCATTTGCCAAATGAAAAATTTACAAATGTGTTTTTCTCGCGTACAGGTGAACATAAATTGGGTATATTACTGTTTTGATAAGGATACACAACACATTGTAGAACGAAGCCCGCTGATCTGTCTAATCCTTGGATCCACCAAGCACTCTTCAGAGAAAAGAAACTAGAATTAATGACAATATAGCAATTAGCAACTGGCATTCAGCAATTGGCATTTGGCAAATTAGCAATTGGCATTTGGCAAATTGGCATTTAACAACTGGCAAATTAGCAACTGGCATTTAGTTATTTGAATGGCCGATCCGCATTCCATACCGCTGATCTGGATCCCGAAAATGCAATGCGGTGGCTACTATACGTATCATCAAATCTGCCGGGTACCAGCAAGCACTCTTCAGAGAAAAGAAACTAGAATAAATGGCAATTAGCAACTGGCAAAAAAACAATTAGCATTTGGCAAATTAACAATTGGCATTTAGCAACTAGCAAAAAAAGCATTCGGCAAATTAGCAATTGGCATGTCCCGACCCGCATTCCATAGTTGGCCAATTTCGAAAAAACAACAATGGATACAAAATTATTGCGGATCTATTAAACTGTTAATATCATTTACCAAAAACAAACGAAACACAAACAAACATATTACTTTTGACCAATTATCTAAGAGGGATTGGCTTATTTGTCTGTCCGCCACACACTTTTGTGTACGTAAGAATAAATCAGATGGCATCGTGAAGCTTTGTAAGATGGTTGGTGATTTTGTAAACTTTCTTAAACGGGGCCTTTCTTACGAACGATCGGACGACCAAACATTATCGCCAGCCCTTAATTGCCACTATCGGTACTACTTACATAGCCATAATAAGACCACACATTCTAGCATGCGAAAGTTTAGGCTAACTTTTTACGACAGAAAGTGTCGCAAGTTTAAAATATGATCATCGCAACTTTCAGAGAATTCGATGATTTAGAAAAAATACCTCAATCCATGGACTCATTAATATCGCAAAGTTCGTCAAATGGTCACATTCACATACGGTCATGGTCAGGTCAGAGCTCTTTACACGACAACCGCCATTGTCCCAGGCATGTCTTAATAAAAACAAAAGTAAACTTGGTTTACTCTCAGCATGTATCTGTTGAATATTCTTGTTTAGAAATAATGGCATTATGTAAAGGCGTGGCAGGAGTTCGTATGAGGGAAAGGGTTAACCCTTTAGCTGATAGAGACAGAGATCAGACGACCCCTCTAGGAGTATTCTGATCTGCGTCTGTCTGTTTGCATATGAAAACTGTACACCTATAATTTTTGTCATGGCCAAATATTCTTTTGTTTATCATATAATCATATCAATATGAAAAGTCAGCTTATTAGATTTGATATATCTTTCACTATTTCTTACATGGATATTCAGCAGGTGAATGATAAAACATGACAATACAATTCACCAAGTTGAATTTCCGGGATATTGCTTAACCCTTTCATCGCCAATGTCGCAAAAATGAATCACGACAAACCGTGCAGTCCCAGATCAGGCGCCGCCTTTTGAAGGCGGCATCTGATCAGGGACCTCACTTTTTGTCTCAAACTCTATTTCTATATATGTGTTTTATTCCTTTGAAATTTGCATTTATTTATCTCATAGCCTTATTTTACCGAATGATTATACACTATGTTGGCACAATCAGTTTCTTAAAATCTTTAACGTGTCCGACGTCAGCAAACAGTTCTGTGAGAAGATGATGCGCAGACATACGAGAAAGAACAATGAATAATTATATGTATATGAGAACGGTCTGTGAATAATTACACGAGAAATAACAATGAATAATTATATGTATATGAGAACGGTCAGTGAATAATTACACGAGAAAGAACAATGAATAATTATATGTATATGAGAACGGTCAGTGAATAATTACACGAGAAAGAACAATGAATAATTGTATGTATATGAGAACGGTCAGTGAATAATTACATGAGAAAGAACAATGAATAATTGTATGTATATGAGAACGGTCAGTGAATAATTACATGAGAAAGAACAATGAATAATTATATGTATATGAGAACGGTCAGTGAATAATCACACGAGAAAGAACAATGAATAATTATATGTATATGAGAACGGTCAGTGAATAATCACACGAGAAAGAACAATGAATAATTATATGTATATGAGAACGGTCAGTTAATAATTACATGAGAAAGATCAATGAATAATTATATGTATATGAGAACGGTCAGTGAATAATTACATGAGAAAGATCAATGAATAATTATATGTATATGAGAACGGTCAGTGAATAATTACATGAGAAAGGTCAATGAATAATTATATGTATATGAGAACAGTCAGTGAATAATTACATGAGAAAGGTCAATGAATAATTACATGAGAAAGAACAATGAATAATTACATGTATATGAGAACGGTCAGTGAATAATTACATGAGAAAGATCAATGAATAATTATATGTATATGAGAACGGTCAGTGAATAATTACATGAGAAAGATCAATGAATAATTATATGTATATGAGAACGGTCAGTGAATAATTACATGAGAAAGGTCAATGAAAGGTCAATGAATAATTACATGAGAAAGGTCAATGAAAGGTCAATGAATAATTACATGAGAAAGGTCAATGAATAATTACATGAGAAAGGTCAATGAGTAATTACATTTTATAGTCGACAATGACATTCAGAAATGTCAAGAAATTATTTTGTAGACGACAATGGCATTGAGAAAGGTCAAGGAAACTATTACATTTTGTAGACGACAATGTCATTGAGAATTGTCAAAGAAATTATTATATTTTGTAGTCGGCAATGGCATTGAGAAATGTCAAGGAAATTATTACATTTTGTAGTCGGCAATGGTCTGTGATTTTCAAACAGTTTGAAACCAAATGAGACGCAGAGTAACTTGGCGTCTCACCAGAATATAAATGTCTATAACTTAAATGTTTATTTCAAAACAAATGAAAGAAAGGATTTCAATGTGAATTACTCAGTACTGGACTTTCTGCGGATAACAATTTACTCATCTGGTTTAAGATTTAACCATTGCTCCCGTTGCAAAAAAATGATGTCTGCTCAAAAAATAATTGAAACATTTTTGGTACATATTTTACTGCTTCCGATGTGAGCAAGCTTTTGAAAAATCATTGACAAAGTTTCAAATAGCTCGGATCCTGAGTTATTCGGTGTCTCATCTGGATCCAAACTGTTTGCAAATGCGAGTCAGGTCGGGGTGTGTGGAATAAGGGTTAGAGAGCTATACAGAACCATGCATAATGGAACACATACCTTAAGTCATTCCAAAACATACATCGAGCATCTCTATATTCGGCCTAAAAAAAAGAAAATGCACAATGAGCAAGATCTGTGCCATTCTTTAAATTTATATTCGGCCTATTTCTGTGTCAAATAATCAACGCAAAAAGTTGCACACCTTTTCATATCATTAAATAATGCTATTTTCCGAATTATTATGTATATTCAACTAAACATTAACGGTATCTGAATAAAATACCGCCGACTTTGTAAGAGACAGAAAACGCCGTTGACTACACGAAAATTACCGGATACTTCCGGCTAATATCCGATTTCGGAATAATACTATGATAATTAATTTGGTTTTCACAGCAATAGCTGGTGTACTTGAAAACTAGTGTAGATCCAGAGCATATACCACATTAATTATTGGATCCGGATATACGATCTTAAACCCCCTCTATAAGCGACCACTTTATGAATGAACATTGTGCCTTCAAAAGCAGGTACATGTAGTTGTTTAATGCAGGGCAAACATTATATAGGAATCTCATATAGCAGCTTTCTGCATTACCTTTGACCTGCATTAAGCTACCACCTGTCTTTAACACCTAGCCAAAACATTGTGTCCACATCGGCAGTTGAGTAACTCGGTGCCTCATCATGATCCAAACTGTTTAACACTGGGTCAATGCTTTCTCAAAAGTTTTACCGTAACGAATGTAGATGCACTAGATCCCAATTTGAGCAGGCAGCGAGATAAGGGTTAATAGTTATTAACCCATTTCCTCATAGGCTATTTTTAGATCCATCCACTTTGAATAAATCTACCGAAAAGGAGCATTAACTAGAGAAAAGGAAACTTTTGGAATTTTGTAGATTGAAACTATTGTGATAAATAGAGCATTTGCTCCTATAGGGGCAAATGCTCTATTTATCACAATGGTTTCATAAAGTGACTTTTACAGAGGCGTAGAAAGGCGGATTTATGGAGGAAAGGGTTAAAACACTAACTACAAATGAGTGACACACAGTGTAGATCCTGATCCACATTTCCAACAATGTGTTAACTGATCTGAATCACCAAATAAATGGTGTCATCATTCTATAAGTGTCGTATAGAAGAGTTCATGTACGTATGGGTACCTGGATATGCTTGAAGTGCATGGCAACTGGTGAGGGCAGATGGTGCGTCAGGTTTGACTGAAGCTGCACGGCCAGTACGGCTGAATTCAACTGTTCTGTCGCATATGTGTCATTGGTGCTGTTCGAGACCAAAACAATGAATACACAAAGGGTAAAATAATGATAAAAATAATAAAAAACACCAAAAAAAACAAACACAAAACAAATAAACAAGTACATGTGGGCAGTTCCTAAATCAAACCACACATCCTCCTCCAAACAATGTGAACTCAGAAAGGCGTGTAAAGGTATGTAATGTATCGTCTATAAACAAATTTGATCAAATGTTTATTTATGCTAATCAATTATCGATTATAAGCTTTGGTTGATGGTACAAACTTGATTAAAGCTAAGAAACATATGCTCTAGAATGTTATCTAAATCAATTAATTATTTGATAAATTCATTAATAATTTTATTCTTATTTAGATGCAATCAAATATCAAACTGGTGCTAAAATCCTTACTCTCTGTATTAAGTCTTTATTTACTCTCTACAAAAAAAGAGAAAAACCGTTAGCTGGAAATACTGAATTATCTCACCTACTTTAAACACTTCTTGATTACTTATATAGAAACATGTTGTCTATTTATTATGAATCTATCTTTATTCATTGACTTTTTCCTTTTGATAATTGTTCATTCCGAAAAAAGAATGAAACGTATTACACATTTTGGACATAAGTGCTCCATTTTGGTACACACGTTTCGAACATGAATTAATTTTGTAACCTAATGTAAAGTATTGTATATTTCATATCAACGAGGTGTGCTATTGTACAAGTTGGAATAAAGATATGTTGTTTTCTGGATTTATTTTAATACTAGAAACGTAATCAAACCCACCGTCTCGTAATAGTTCTGGCTGGTAGAATTCCTATTAGGTTCTTGTATATGACACACGAGTAACTGGTGGCACCTTATAAAGAAAACATTCGCCATATTCCACAGTGCAGAACATTATAACATCTACATGAAGGATTCGCTGTCTATGCCGCATCTGTGATCACCCATTTAAACAGTTTGGGTCCGTTTGAGACGCCGAGTAAGTCGGCGTCTTGTCAGGTTCCAAACAGTTTATTCCTGTGACTGCGGAAACTTTCCCTCGGTAAAGATGTCGTTTTCTTTACTACCGCGAAGATAACTTTTTCTAGGTTTTCAAAAGGTGCAAACATTATGATGTATATACATAAAGTATACATTTCTATCAACATTAACTTCGCTTTATAACGGACACAGCGGAAGTATTCCTAGCACGGAGACCAATATAAGATGTGCAAATTAAAACAGTTTCATAAATAGCTCCTTTATATTTCTTCCAAATCCTTTGTTGTGACAACATAGGGTTTGGTGGAAAAACGACGATTTTAATATTTGAATACTCACCTTTACTTATTATTTAACCTATTCAGTTATCTACAATTGCGAAAGTACACTTCTCATTTGACAGAAATATACCCCTCCGACACCTCACCCACCCCTTTTCCGTATTTACCTTCGACAGAATCCCTTTCTAGGTGGAAATAAGCTGATGACTGGAAGTTAACCAGGTTTCCAATGACGTGATTTGGACAAGTGATGGCTTGTGGATTCTGAATATTCGCCACCGTAAGAACTGTAGATTGAAACAAAAGTATTCTAAACCTTCTCTTGTTGACAAAAAGAAAGTCTGCTGAACCTGTGCATTTTACATGTTTTACTTTCATGAAATGCGTTTCAAGCTTTTAAGAAACTATTGATCGAGGGTCAACAGCTTGGAACCTGCATGATGGGAAACCGAGTTACTTGGTGTCTCATCGGATCCATGCTGTTGGCAATGCCGGAAAGGTCGCGCTAAGAACGAGACTGGTTAATCTATCCTTGAAATAAACAAGCCATACTAATAACACCTCTTTAGACGAATATTTCAGTTACAACCCGTAGGAATTGACTGAATCCAGAATGAGACATATCTTGAGTGTTCGTTGACTGTATCCAGGATGAGACATATCTTGAGTGTTCATTGGAGGGTTCAACTGTACTAACACTTTTTGACATAAATGTTGAATTCTGGGTCCGGGGATAACCCTTCTCGGTCTAACCCTGAATGCATTCTCAATTGTCTGATTGGTTTTGAGAAGGTCAAATCAAAACTCTGATCAATCATATGCCTGAGAATGATGTAAGACTCAAGCAAACGTGTTATTACCTTGGTTACTTTTGTAAACAGTTAGGATCCAGATGAGTCAACGAGTAACTCTTCACACTCCGGCTTGAGTCTAAGATCATTCTCAAACATCTGATTGGTCAGATTATGAGATTGCTCAGAAGCTGACCAGATACTTGAAAATCGACTCCGAAGTTTTATAACCTCTGATCCCGATATTGTTTTTGATAGAAATGCACAGTATATGGATATAGACGCCATTTTTATATTGATGAATTAGTTCAGGTTAAAGACGCATGCAATAGTAACAACGTTCCTACTTAGATTCTTGCTCGGAACCGTTCTCTGTGTTTGGTTTGTTTGATTCAGCGTGTTTGCAATCCCGTCGGCATATTTCCCGACAGCTTCCAGTAATTTTGTTGCTTTTTCTCCCGTCTATAAAATACAATAGACATAAACTGACAGACAATCTACCCTGAATATGATATGATAAAATTACCAACAAATAGATATATGTCAGGACAATCGTCATTTGCAATAACGCACTTGTTATGTCTTTGAGCTATTGAGATTTACCGAGACATTCCGAATGCCAATCATGAACCATTACGGAATGTACCGATTATTTCCGTAATTGACATTTGTTTAGTAGCACCAAATTTCGATTTCCAGTTTCTTTAACACTTTTCTCTATACATACGCTCTTTAGTGCCTTTGCGAACAGAGATCCAGATCAGATGAGTCCTGTAGGAGCCATCTGATCAGGGACCGCCCTGTTACTTGTAAAATAATATAGATATGACTGTTCTGTCATAGTAAAATCTTCATTTGTTCATAATGTCATTATTGAAATTCAGCTAATTAATATTCATGATGTCAATATCTATTAATAAATATTCATGGAGGAAATGGTTAAGCGTTTCGGTCTAATTAGCGAACATTCATCGATATCTATTGTGAAAGTTCCAAATGAATCTGGGGAATATTTTCAGAAGAAATCATTGATTCAGGTCTACCTGTAATATGTGCGGAGATCCTTGTTGAGATGCCGCCAATGACTTCCACGCCTGTTGATTTTTAGTATCAAGCAGATTTCCAGCCGCGTCAACAAAGTTCTTCAACAGATTAAAATGGCGAATAATTATTTTCGAAATCAGGAAAAAGAAATATATCAACCCACACCACAAAAAATATGTAAGCAGCATATTACAGATGGCATGAAAAAAACACATTTACCCCCGTACAGGACACCTATAAGACTATATGCACTGGTATTTGCAAACAGTTGAGATCCAGATCACATGGCTCCTCTAGGAGCCCTTTGACCAGGGTATGCACTGTTGGCCATTTTAAGGGAGTAGACCCAGACCAGACAGCTATTTGCTTCATGAGGGCATGTTCTATTTGTAGTAGGGGACAAAAAGCCTGATTTTGGCAGATTTTGTTACCTGATTTACAATAACTCCATATTTTACATATATAAACTTAACACCTTACCTAACATTTTTAGAAGGGTGGCAGAACATTCCCAATAACATTCTGGTGGAAATCGTGGTTTCCATAGCAACAAGCTTCAAAATGATATACAGAATTTAAAAGGACTGCCAGTTTGCTTTTGGATGTAAATATGTCCCCATTGTTTACTCTTTGGAAATGAGAGATGGCTAGTGTTGATTTGAAATAAAATTAAAATAACTTTTTCCTCAATGGCTGGTTACTATGGCAATAACGTGTGTAATTTTGCCCAATTTTTAACTTTTTTGAAAACAAATCCTTATTGTTTTTGTCTAAATGTCTAAATAATGAATCATTGTAAGACCTTGCTATTTACTTACAAAATTACGCAAATATTATGTTAACATTCTGGGACACAGATCTGGTTGCCATGGCAACCAAAATATTCTTAAAATGATATGAAATTCATTTGTGGTTCTAAAATTGACATTTTCTAGTGAATTAGAAAGTTTAAGCCTACATTTTCTTTTTACAGCATGTTTGTCTTGTTATTTGTATAAAGTATTGGTGTGGTCTTCCATGTCATTATTGTTGAAACATTTTATTTACAAATTAACAGTAAACATATCCTTTGTTACCATGGCAACGACTATAAAAGAACTATTTTTAGTGATTTTTGCACAATATTTTCGAATCATTTACAATTTTTATCAAGTTCTTTCCATCATTGTATCAAACAAACAAGTCGATTTAAGTAGACTGTCTATTTGTAGCTCACCTGGCACAACGTGCCAAGGCGAGCTATTGTGATCATCATGTGTCGGTCGTCAGGCGTCGTCCATCGTGTGTCGTCTGTCGTCAATATTTTTTTTCAAGTGACATCCCCTCTAAAATTATATTGTCAAATGTAATGAAACTTTCCAAGGATGGTCTTTGGGCATTCACTGTCAAAATAGCTAAAAATGTGGATCCATGTAGAACTCTGGTTGCCATGGCAACCAAAAGAAAAATCTTCTAAACTATTTTTCTCTGAAACTGGTTGCCAGGTTTCAAAATAATTTGATGGGAATAATCATTAGGTGACTATCTTCCCAAGTAGCTAAAATCATGACAATATCTAAAACAATATGGCCGCTAGGGACGGACCTGTTTGTCTGTATAGAAAACATAGCAAAATTTTAAATCGCCTCTTCACTAAAACCAATGGTCTGACTTCAGAATAATTTAATTGGAATAATCATTAGGTAACCACCTCCAAAAACAGCTAAAATGGTTTGAAACCATGCGGAACACTGGTTGCCACGACAACCAAAAGAAAACAATATTTAAATTCTCAGTGTTGATATGATATACTTACTGGTCCTTCGAGGTCATTAGTTTTTATGTTTTGATTTTGAAAATTGAATACTGCTTAACCCGGTGCTAGGGGGCGTGAAAAGTGTTACATTTTTAATAACTAGTCACGAACAGACTCAATAAAACCAAGTCTGCAGTTTTCTCCTTTCGC
The DNA here is from genome assembly GCA_963576725.1 of Azorinus chamasolen. Taxonomy (NCBI): domain Eukaryota; kingdom Metazoa; phylum Mollusca; class Bivalvia; order Cardiida; family Solecurtidae; genus Azorinus; species Azorinus chamasolen. The sequence goes on along the minus strand of OY755240.1, from coordinate 43,368,973 downwards.
ATTACTACTTATTTTTTCGAAGGATCTCCCAATTTCAGAATATATTCCTACAAACCGATGGTCAGATTTCGAAATAAGTTGAGAGGAATAATCATTTGGTGACTCTACCAAAATAGTTGAAACAGTGACAGCATTTGGTATTTATGTCTGAATTTTTAAACTGGTTTTCCATCACCTGAGCTTTGTTTGGTTGGCAAGTCCATCCTCATACATTGTAGGGCCTCATACAAGCCCTGGGTCGTGAAGGGATTTCGATCAGGAGCTTACACTGTGCGCATGCAAAACCAATTGAGGCCCGTGTACGAAGCGATGAGAGGATGTGCTGTCAATAAGGGTTGCAACTATAAATTAATTTTTGAGGGAGTTATTCTCCTTAGTTACTTTCCAGAAGCAATTTTTGTTCGGAGCATAACTTCTCAAGTATTGTAGGCACAACTGTGCAACTTTATACTATATGGATAGAGGGTGATGAGAGGATGTGTAGTCAATAAAGGTTGTAACTCTACATTCAGTTTTGGGGGAGTTATTCCCCATAGTTACTTTTTAGAAGCAATTTGTTTGTCTGGCGCATAACTTCTCAAGTATTGTAGGCACAACTGTGCAACTTTATATATGGAAAGAGGGTGGCGAGAGGATGTGCAGTAAACAAGGGCTGTAACTCTAACTTCATTTTAGAGGGATTTATTCCCCTTTGTTACTTTTCATAAGCAATTTAAGTGGATGAAAGGATTATTGAGCTATTGCCGCTTGTATTGAAGTCAGTGCATCTTGTGACAAGGTGGCGGGCAGGGGTAATAATCACCCTTAGTGATAGCTCTAGTTGTAATAATCACCTTTAGTGATAGCTTAGTTGTATTTGGCCACAATCAAAATTGCGCTATTCAATTAATGAATGTGACTACCGATACATTATTAGATCTATCATATTGACAGTTGTTTGCTTATTTGGTTTGAAATCATTTTTTTTCTTGGTGTTTAAAACAGAGATGATTTTAAATGAACATTTTAACTAACCAATCTTACTTTTCAAGGAAAAATGGTGTTCCCATATGCTGTAAAAAACAATTGTTATTGTACTTTTTTCAAATAAAATACAGTCTACTGACATATTCTGTGACAAATGTGATGTGTATACATGTTGTAAATAATATCTGTGGTACACACACGTTGTGATTTAAAAACAACGAAATATGTTAGTGAAACACAATGTCCCCGATATGACGTTTGATTTTGATGTATGACCTTTACTTTAATAGGTTACCCTTAAAAATGTCCGCCTCCATAAGTTTCACATGCATGCCAAGTTTGAAGGATGTATGTTGAAGACGACAAAATTATCACCAATCTAAATTTGACCCGTAATTTGACACTTGACCATAATGTATGACATTGACCTTAAAGTCCCTGGACGTCATGCAAGTATGTATGTGCAATAGCTACAAAATTGTCGCCAACGTTAAAGTTGGGAACAAAACAACCAACAGACCAACAAACAAACAAGGGGGGGCATACTAATGCCACTATTAAGATATTGATACATGTACCCTGTTATTGTTACAATTTTGAATGTCTGTGATGATGATTTTGATTGTCTGAAAATGATTTTGAATGTCGGTGAGAGTGATTCGGAATGGCGGTGGTAATGATTTTTAAATCATTTGTGATAGTTAAGATTATGATTACAGCACTTTTGTGATAAATATGTGCTTAGTCATAGTTATTAATGAAATTGAAAAAAACCCACTTAGTTGATATTTCTGAGAAAATTATGATCATTTAAATGTTAACAAGGCACAAACTATGATGATATTATCTGAAATGCTGAAAGAAGAGATACTTGACATAATTCGTTATAAAGTACAATTTATTGATCTAAAATAATATACCATTAAACTGTTGTGTATAACCATTATATTTATGTCTCTTCCTCGATTTACGAAATATTCATGTTAGGTTAAGAAAATAGTTCTCAAGTTTTACCTTTGACCTTTCAATGACCTTGATTTTATGTACCAAGTCCTTGGTAGAGGATATTGTCTTAGTATGTTGTGCACATTAATTGCAATATACATCTCATAGGTAGAAAAAATTGACTGAAATGCACAAAAGTACAAATTTGACATTTGACTTCTCAAATGTGACCTTTGACCTCTACTTGCGACCTTGACATTGACAATATATACCAAAGTCCTTGGTAGAGGATATAGACTCAGTAAGGTGTATGTGCACATTTATTACAAAATATACATCACATACATGGGAAAATGTACTGAAATTGCACAAAAAGTACAAATTTGACCTTTGACTTCTTAAATGTGACATTTGACCTCTACTTGCAACCTTGACATTGGCAGTATGAACCAAAGTCTTTGGTAGAGGATATTGTTTTAGTATGTTGACCTTGCAAAGTTATTAGAAATACATCACATATGTAGAACAAGTGGCCTTCAACATTCACAAATTAGTAAAAAATGATGTTTGGCTTCTAAAATGTGACGGTTTGACCTCTACTTGTGACATTGACCTTGATGCACCTATAAAAATCGTGGTAAAGGGCACCTCCTTTTTTAAATGAATATTTGTGCCAAGTTTTACTTAAATATACCAATGTTAATATAAAATTTTAGAGCGAAAAGGTCTTGAAACAAAGAAAAAAGCTCAAATTTGACCTTTGACCCCTAACCATGACATTGACCTTAAAGGGAATCAATTGAAACTTATATTTTTAACATTGCCTTGATATTAGTCATTTAGTTATAAAGTTATATAAAAATCCCTTTATTAGTTAAAAAGATATTGAGAGATCTTTGTGTATGATATTTATTTTATTTCTACGACATAACCGTTACCATGGAAACTCAAAATTTAGTGCTTTATAATTGTACCACAATGCTGCCACCCTTCTTATTTTTATTGCTAAGTCATACTCTTCATTATCTGAAAGTATCCTGTCATTGTAAACCAGGTAACAAAATTTCGAAAAATGTCCCCTACTATTGCTTATGGAGTTATGTAAATGGATCTGATGATACTGTTTAAGCCATAGCCAACATTTCCTGTGTCTATAGTGCCATTATAAAAATCATTTAATTAATGATATTTATGATGTCATTATTTCTTAAATAAAGGGTAAAGACTTTCAAACTGAAAGGACTCTCTAATTAAACACAGATGGGCTACTCATCTCTTGCAAATCAGCATTTAAAGACGGTGAAGTATTATTCCTGATTTAAGGACATTTTCTACAGTTTTATGAAAAAATAATCCTTTCATTGAATTTTCTGAGTTTTTGGTATATCAGGTAAAATTTAATGGTGAATTCAAAAAGAAAAAGAAAAATATATGTCGACGTGTTAGACTTTTTGTAAATTGGCAGTTTCCGTGGTAACCGTATGTGCCAAAACTGTCAAAATGGCACTTTACATATATAAATAGATCTATATAGAAATTATGAAAGAATATATATACATACTTTTTTTTAAAATTATACACTAAAAGGTTTAGGTTGGCGTTCTTCATTTTTTCAGAAATCCGTGGTTTCCATGGTAACCACTTCACTAATAATACAAAAAGTAGTGAAATTCGTAAAAAATGAAACATTTTCAAACATACAGAAATAATCCTGATTAGTTCACTACATATTACTAGACAGTTTATGAAGTCTATTTGTGTTTAAATTTACTTTTAAATAACAACCACCTTGTCAAGAAGCCCACTGAAAAAAAGTGGAACAAAATCTGATTTTCTTGCATAACTAACGGGGAAAGTATCGAATAGATATTCTTGACTGTGAACATGAACTATGATTTGCATTCAAGAGTTATCAATGTATGCACTGTACATACAGATTGGAGATGGTTACAGATTCGAATCCAATTCCGGGGATAAAATTTGGATACATTTTCCAATATTCTGTTTGCTGAAGTAACCCTCACTTTTCCATTCACTTTCTCAGTCAATAACTTGTATACACCATCACGACCTCCGCGATCAACTGCAAGTGTCATTTATTCTTCCAATTCTTTCTCCCTTAGACCTTTTGCAAAAATGCCTGTTTATTCGATATTGTTGACTTATGTTTTGTTTCGTGGCTTTGCGTAACATTTCCCGATTACTATACAACTACAGATAGACCAACTTATTTTGAAACAAAACATGACCTACTCTAATGTAAACAAAACGAAGCGACTACAGCGCTTCTTTATTTTTAAAAGCCTTAGCAAGCCGCAATGTTTTCAACATAGTTGTCTTGGTGCAATGGATATGTATCTGGACTTACATGTGGCGGTCTTGAGTTCGATTCTTACCAGTGACTAATATTTTTTTTCATTAAAATACTGTCCGTACAAAACAACAATAAATATAAATAATAACATATAATAATTATTAACAAAATATTAACATATAATTGAAAAAGAATAAAAAATAAAAATAAAATTACAAATAGTAAATAGTTTTTTAAAAAACAAAAAAAGAGTAAACTGCATAGCTCGAGATTCGAACCCACGACCTCCTGTTTGCAAGACTAGGTACATATCCATTAGACCAAAGCCCAGTACATAATATGTGGTGAGTTACTAAAGTGTGTTGTCTGGCCCTGTACTTCTGTGCTGTTATGTAAACAACAAAATAACAACAAGTCTCAATATAGCGTGGTTTACCGCAGATATTGTCGATAAGGTTTGACCTGGCACTACATGAATATTCCGCCTTTTTTCGTAAGCTGTTTTTATCCTTCCAAACACGTACGTGAAATACGCGTCACTATCACGATTTTCCATCGACGAAAGTCGGCGGAAATTGATGAGTGCCAGTTCAAACCTTACGGATAATAGACCAACTTATTTTGGAACAAAACATGACCTACTCTAATGTAAACAAAATGAAGCGACTATGGCGCTTCCTAAATTTTAAAGGACTTCGCAAGCCACAATCCTTCAAACTAATTGTCGTGGTGCAATGGCTATGTGTCTGGGCTTGCATGCGACGGGTCTCGAGTTCGATTCTGACCAATGGTTAATATTTTTTTTATTAATTAATTGTCCATACAAAACAACAATAAATATAACATATAATAATCAATAACAAAATATTAACATATAATAGAAAACGACTTAAAATTAAAAAGATGATTACAAATAGCAAAACATTTTTGTTTAAAAAAAAAGAAAACTACATAGCCCGGGATTCGAACCCACGACCCCCTGTTTGCAAGACCAGATCCATATCCATTAGACCAAAGCCCAGTACATTATTGGTGGCAACTTACTACATTATGTTGTCTGGTCCTATATTTGTGTTCTGTTATGTAAACAACAAAATAACAACAAGTCTCAATATAGCGTGGTTTACCTGTACATTCTTTGTGAAGAGCTACTATCGGTGATTATCTACCGTGGATGCGCATAAAGATGTGCAGAAATTACTACCGAAAACGTCTTTAAGTGACATTACGATATAACTCCAGATTTTAACCTTTGCGACAAATAGTTTGGATTTTTACCCCGCTGTAAAAAAATAGATTCTGGCCAAAGCTGGATATTGTGCAATTGTGACTACTTCAGATTTGACCAAGCTTTTGAAAAAATGTTGACCGACCGAATATCAAACAGAGTGGATCTTGATCATAGGGGTCTGTACCGCTCCCTGGGAGTCTATACGTTCTAATTCACGTGTTTTCTGGGTCATTGACAAAGGTTCGTTCACCCCGGTCTCACCCTATCACATCAATAAGCTGGCGACTTGCAGTTCAAAAGATTGCGTGGTTCAATAAAACAACTCAATTCTATCACCAATCTCGATTTGTTTTGTCCTCTGAATAACTAAGCATCGTTTTGATGCTGGGGACTAAATACTCAGGGAGCCAATAGTGCCTACCGTGCACCCCTAGCCTTTTTTATGGGTACCAAAATGTTCAGAAAAGTGTCCTGAATCAGAATCGCGAATGTACTCAAACTTAAATTATTTTAGGCTATGCGTATTTAACCGTTTCCATGGCAACGCCCAGTTTTCTTAATGATGACCCATACCTACAAATTCGCCCATATCACAGCCAGTTTTTGTCCTAAAACTATAAAACTGGTACCAAATGGAAGATAAGACATTGTGTTTTTATTTCCAACTATTTTTTTAAATTATCTTATTTGCATACTCATGAATCTTATTGAGAACATTAAAAAAAGTAAAAAAAAGTATAGAAATAACGTAAACCTTTCATTTTTTTTATCCTACAAATATCAGAAAATAACTTCAAATGCAGTTTAACATGATGACAAAGTCCCCAGGAAACAAAATATCCAATTTGAGGACCATAGCATTAACTTTAAGTACCATTTTTACCGTTTCCATGGCAACACCCTAGTTTTCGTAATAATGACCCGTACCTGCTAAAATCGTACATATCACAGCCAGTTTTTGTCCTAAACCTATAAAACTGGTACCAAATTGGAGATAGGACACTGTGCTTTTATTTCCAGTTTGTTTTTATAAATTACCTTATTTATGAATATTAATGAGAATATTAAAAATAGTAAAAACAATATAAAAATAACGTAAATAATGTAAACTATTCACTTTTTATCCTACAAATATCAGAAAACAATTTCAAATGCAGTTAAACATGATGACAAAATCCTCAGAAAACAAAATATCATATTTGAGGACCAAAAATTTAACTCTAAGTAGCTTTTTAACTGTTTCCATAGTAACCATTCATTTCACTCTGTTCACACATTTTTGTAAATTGACACCTACCTGCAAAAATCTTCCATATCACAGGAAGTTTTTGTGCTAACTGTATAAAACTGGTACCAAATTACAGCTAAGACCATAGGAATTACCTTATTTGCATACACATGAATATTAATGAGAATAATTAAAAAATAGCAAAAAATACAGAAATAACGTAAACCTCTCAATTTTTATCCAACCAATATCAGAAAACAACTTTAAATGTAGTTTAATTTGATGACAAAATACTCAGAAAGTGAACCAAACATGAAGATTCATACATCAACTACCGGGTATATGTTTATATCATTTATAATTATCGCCAAAGTAGGCCGCAATATCTTTGTATGTTGCAGGTATGTAAACACTCTGTAATATGAACAATGAGGTTAGAGTGGTTGCCTAGGAAACAGATATATCACCATCAGTGCTATATGATTTGTCCCAAATTTATTTATCTAACAACCTTGGTGATATTCAGTGATCATAGTAAACTTTAGCTAACCAATTTGCATTTTTGTTTGCTTTATAAGAGAAAGACTGGTGTCTGTCGAAAATTTCAACATCTCTTACTGTTCTCATAAATATTCATACATATGCAAATTAGTTTATATCAGAAAAGTAATATTTACTATTAAAGCAATGCCTCATATCTATGTTTGTAACAATTAATTTCATGATTCATAAAAAATAACTGAGATCTAGCGGAGTATTACAGGTGGATGTCAAATTTTCAAAATTTGTAAAAGGATCGGTTACCATGGAAACCGTTACAATGTTACTTACAGTTCATTGTTTGGGTATCAATTTAGATTTCCGAGTATTTTGTCATCAATTTAAACTACATTTGAAGTTGTTTTCTGATATTGGTAGGATAAAAATTGAGAGGTTTACGTTATTTCTTTTTTTTTTTTGCTATTTTTTTTAATTATTTTCATTAATATTCATGTGTATGCAAATACGGTATTTCCTAAGTATAGCCTTTAAACCAAAGCACAAGATCTTAGCTGTAATTCGGTACCAGTTTTATACAGTTAGCACAAAATCTTCCTGTATTATGGAAGATTTTTGCAGGTGGGTGTCGACTAACAAAAATGTGTGAACAGAGTGAAATGAATGGTTACTATGGAAACAGTTAAAAAGTTACTTAGAGTCAAATTTTTGGTCCTCAAATATGATATTTTGTTTTCTTAGGATTTTGTCATCATGTTTAACTGCATTTGAAATTGTTTTCTGATATTTGTAGGATAAAAAGTGAATAGTTATTTATACATTATTTACGTTATTTATATATTGTTTTTACTATTTTCAATGTTCTCATTAATATTCATGAGTATGCAAATAAGGTAATTTATAAAAACAAACTGGAAAGAAAAGCACAATGTCTTATCTTCCATTTGGTACCAGTTCTATAGTTTTAGGACAAAAACTGGCTGTTATATGGGCGAATTTGTAGGTATGGGTCATCATTACGAAAACTGGGGGGTTGCCATGGAAACGGTTAAAGTACACATAGCCTAAGAGAATTTAAGTTTGAGTACATTCGCGATTCTGATTCATGACACTTTTCTGAACATTTTGGTACCCATGAAAAAAAGTCTAGGGGGTGCACGGTAGGCACTATTGGCTCCCTGAGTAAAAAGGATGGAGATTGGTGATAGAATCGAGTCGTTTTATTGAATCACGCCATCTTTTGAACTGCATATAGTCAGTTTATCGTGAGACCGGAGTGAACAAACGTTTGTCAATGACCCAAAAAAGACATAAACTTTTAATAAAATCATTGTTGGATTTATAATAATGCATATGATATTATCAGAAGATTACATTTATTTGGTAGTGAAATATCTTGACTTTCAATAGTCGAAAGAATTACGAAATTTTCATATAAATTGTAAGAATTACAGACTTGTTTGTACTTAAGGTACACGGATGTCCGTTCTGTCAGTTAGAACCCTTTTTTATTATTTTTATTATACAGTGCATATAGACTCCAAGGGAGCGGTACAGATCCCTATGATCCTGATGAGACGTCGAGTTACTCAGCGTCTCATTAATTGAGTCCAGGTTGTTTGCAAATATAAGTCAGGTCGCAAATAGGGGGAAAAGGATAAGTGCCTTTCCGGATAAAGATAAGGTGAACATATTATTCCAGATATAAAATGACATGACAAGATTAAATATTTTCCAGATATAAAATGACATGACAAGTTTAAATACGTCAGATACAAACTGACATGGCAAGTTAAAGTACTGTTCCAATTCACACGGTGAAATCTTTAAGTGACACTCTTGTTTCTTTCACTAATAATATAAGTTGAGCTCTAGACCTAATATCTCGAGCTTTTGACTTAATATCATCTTGAGCGTTTAGCAACATATTTCGAGTGCTTAACCTATTATCTCGAGTGATTAGCGTTAAGCATACTATCTCGAACGATTGGCATATCTCAGGCGCTCTACTCAATATGAAGTATCTGATAAGGATGTGTTCTGTTAGCTTAAAATATAACAGATCTAATTCTACGGTTCTGCGTTGGCCGAACATTCTTGTTATAATCAGCTATTTTATATCAATAATTTATGATGTTTACAAATACATTTATATTACCTGTGATTGTTCTACACTGATGATTACATCATTGCTCACGTTTGCTATTGTGTCAAGAATGTCTGTAGCTTTCACTATCTCCTCGTTCAACAAACCATCTTGCGTGTTCGCTTCATGGGTGACGGTAGATAGGGAAAGCAGGGCATCGTCTATTGCATCAACTGACACGTTGTGACGTATACTCTCAACCTATGTATAAAAAGGGTAGATGATATAACATTTGCACATGAGTTTTTATGACTAGTGGTTTAGGGACGATAAAATTATCACTTATCTTTTTCCTCGGAACCCCCACCCCCATCTAACTGAATTAAACACCTGGCTCATTAGCATAATATGACGTCATCCATCAGGTATGACGATCACATTATCATTTGAATTAAATTCCTTTCATAAAAAAATGAAGAGACGACGGTACGTCCATAAGGGAAGTGAAGGGTCTGCAAGTTTTCAATAAGCAGAGTGATAAGATCTAAATGAGATTTTGGAAACGTTGTTGTTTCAAAAATCGAAATGTTGACATTTCAACTACACGATCTTTCGTTACCTATAAAAAAGATTTTGAACAGACATTTTTTGCCAAAAACAGTTCAACACCACTTTACAAATTCGGTATACGTATGAAACATATATATACCGTCTACAATGCTCTGCACAATATATACTTTTTAATATGTGTGAATCAGATCGTGGTAACATTCTGTATTGAAAAAAAAATCCATCTAAATGCAAATTAGCTTGTGATATTGTTCACGACATACGTGTTTCAATTGCCGTCTGCTTCTATTTTCATACGAACTGAATTTTCTGTTGGAGAAATCAGAAAATTGTAACATAGTAAAAGTCTTTTAGAATAATTTGTGGTGGAATACTTCACATTTGACAAGATAAGATGGTTTCTATTGCATTCCTACTTCATGCTCTACTGAGCATCCATAGCCCTAGCCCTTCTTTCCGTCGTCTACTCAACGTGCTCGCTGGGGTTACGACCCATTGGGATTTTTCTCAAAAATATGATGTACGAGTATATAGGCACGTCTGACTACTGGCAGAAGTATCGAACATGAAAGAAATTGATAGTCTTAGGCATTGTAGACCTGTAGAGTTTTGGAAGAGATTCTTTAGCAAACGGAAGTCATCGCAGCGTAATAATATCAGTGTACATGCATTTCATGATTGTTTTGTGGATATGAACTCACAATTCCCTGATACTTTTAACGATGATGCCGAACTGTTTTGTAATAATAATACATTCCAAGAAAACGATGTGATATTTGAAGAATTAGAACCCAATATCGGCAAATGAAATAGAGCATTGTTACAACCCGTTTTGTAGTAACGTTGCAAATTGTAGAGCATGCTATAAGTAAGCTGAAAGGAAATAAGTCGTTTTCTGGAGATAATATGTTGAATGAATATTTCATAGTTCTCAGCATCTGATATATTACTTTCGCATTTGCTAGATATTTTTAATAGTATTCTCTCAGATCAGTGGGTGGAAGGTATTATTGTTCCCCTGTTTAAAAAGAATGACCCAACCGATGTGAATAATTATAGAGGAATCACTTTAGTTAGTTGCTTTTCTTCGATTTTTACAAGTGTATTGAATTAAAGGCTATCGGATTGGGCTAATCAAAATAACGTTATAAGTGATCGCCAATTCGATTTTAGAAAAGGGCGTTCTACTACTGATGTCATATTTGTTCCGAATGCTGTCGTCAGCAAATTACTTAATGAAAATAAGCGCATAGCTTGCGCCTTTATTGATTTTAAAAAGGCATTTGATAGTATCTATCGCAATAGGTTGCGGTTAAAACTTCACAAACTTGGCATCCGAGGCAAAATGTTAAGAATTATACATGTATGTATTTAAAGGTCAAAGCACGAATTCGTCACTACGAATCTTATTCCGACTATCTAGAGTGTTCGGTTGGATTGAAGCAAGGGGAGATAATAGCCCCCATATTATTTTCTCTAATTTTAGAAGACCTTGAATTAGTTTTACTTGATGGAACAAATTCCGGAATTACTGTCGAAGAAATAAGTTTTATACATATATTATTTGCTAACGATATGATTATATTAAACAAATCATCTGCTGACTTACAAAAGAGTTTAGACCTTTCTTCAAAACTACTCTGTATCGTGGGGACTAGAGGTTAACGCAAGCAAAAGTAAAGTAATGGTATTTAGGCCACGTGGTTCAGTCAGAAATAACGAAAAATGATTTTTAACAATATTCCATTAGAAGTGGTTGATAATTTTAACTATCTTGGAGTTGTACTTCACTATACCGGCACTTTTCAGATAAATCAAGAAATATTGGCTGGCAAGGAACTTCTCTATATATCTCTATCTATCTACTTTCCTCTGTTATTACACCAGCAATTATATTAGCACTGTTTAAGCCATTGTAAACACGTGGACATATAAAATGTAGGAGAAGGGTCGTTTACTAATGTTGAGAGAACTTGTGGCTCGACCCCGTTTCTATGTATAATTAGAAATAAAATATATTTAAACTAACTTCGGGCTCTAAAAGCACTTCTAGTGAATATACGAAGTTTTCTCAGTGTCAGCTTTTTGATTCATTTGTGTTCTCGATATTAAACTATAGTTGTGAAAGTAAAAATAAAGAAATAGAACGTGTTCATCTAAAGTTTTGTAAATCTTTTGCATTTTAAGCAACCGACGAGTAATATGGCAATATACGGAGAGCTTTGTCGTTATCCACCAGATGTATGTAGATACACGCGTATAATAAAATACTGGACACAGAGTTTGTCTTGCGATAATATTATTGTTATGTGTATCAGGCCCTTTTAGCGGATAGGCAAATAGTAAAACACAACTGGGTGTCGAAAGTCAGAGCAATGCTGAACGATGCAGGATTTGTCTATGTCTGGAATAACCCTGAAGGTTAGATTTGAAATGTTTTTTATGTTATTTTTAAACAAAGGTTGCTAGACCAATTAACCCAATTATTGCTTACGTCAATAAGTAACAGTAAGTTCCTTATACTTATTTAAACATTTTAAGACTGCTATTATAGGGTTAATCCTACTGTAATTTGAAATTTGCGACGGTATATGAGGTTTTTAACGGTCGCAAATTATTTTAATGGCGACGCCGAAGGCGGAGTCATTAAAATAATTTAAGGCCGTTAAAAACCTCATATACCGTCGCAAATTTCAAATTACAGTAGGATTAACCCTATTCTAACGCAATCTTAACACGAAAAACGACAAATTGTTAAGCCGATTTTAACTCAAGTAATATCCTTTGCGCGCGGATGATTAAATGAGTGATGAGGCAAGAAATAGTGCACCAGTTTCTCTCAGATTTCTCAAAGTAACTGTGTTTTCACCCTGGTTTATATATATACATTTCATTAGTCATGAATAATTGTGCGATAGCTATTCAACATGCTCAATACATACATTCAATACACATTTTGGTAAAGTAACGTCATCTTAGTCTGTGGCGCCATACGGGAAAACGTCGCCTGTAACAATGACGTCACGTTATAACGTTATGTTTGAACGATATAATAAATAAGGCCTAATCTGGATCCCAACACTTAGAGTATCTCAATAATTCTCCACATGACACATGTGCATATAAGAGACCGCTCAAGTCGTGACAAAGTAAACAATGGAAAATAACTTGAAATAACGGGCCAAACTGGAATAGATCTAGATTTATATGTCAAAGTATGCATACGGATTTATCATTGCTTATAAACAACGCGCATTGATATATTTACATGCACATGGTGTTATTCGGCCGTTTTCGATTGGTTGAATTTGCGACATATAAAACACTTTTTATATGCCGCAAATTTGGTCACATGAGCCAATCAGATTTCAGGAAATTGACAGATTGCGTTAGAATAGATTTTAGCCATATCTTGACAAAATATCGGCTAGATTCTGAATACCATTTACTAAATTAAGACTTTCATCACACCAGTTAAGAGTAGAAACACAATAAGCAGTTTTGCTTTCGTTTCCATCCTTTTTTTGTTTTGTTTTCCTTTGTGTTTGTACAATATTCGTACAAATATTTACAAATAAAATATGTTTAAACCAAACTGGTAGATATGGAACTAATAGAATAAACCGTAATGAAATATATTGTTCTATTTGTAATTCAGGTGATATAGAAGATGGATACCATTTTATTTGGATATTCTTTGTATTAATGAGCGCTTGTAAATTTTTGCTATTGAAAAACCTATGTAAATATGATTTTGAAGTTTTTTTGATTCGCCAAAATACTGTTACGGTAAACATAAATAATGTACAGTATATATTTTGAATACATACCTTACAGTGTGGGAAAAGAACAACAACAAAAGATGTATTAAATGATTGCATATATCAAGCTGTTGAACAATTTTGCAACATCTGTAATATTTTTCACATTGTTTCGTGCATAACCATTTCACAGAGATGTTGTTTTGTTGTTGTTTTCTTTTCTCTTTCTTTTTTTCTTTCTTTTCTTTCTTTCTTTCTTTCTTTACTTTCTTTCCCGATTTCGTTCTTTCTTTCTCTTTGTGACTTCTTTCTTTCTTTTCTGTCTTCTTCTCTTTCTTTTTATGTATATACATTTAGTTATACTATTCCTACATCATATATATAGTAATGTCCAGCTTCAGACTTTGTCAAAAATTGTTAAGATTTAGAAAAATATATATATTTCTCTTGCGTTATACTACATCCTTTATATTTTCAGGTACGCATACTTTGTTTATATTTGTAAGATTTAGGTAGAGATTACATTTCTGTCACATATACAATTTCTTATACAATTTATTGTATCATGTAACAAGAAACATGTCAATGTTTACGTTACTAATAAAGTGTTTTGAATCTTGAATCTTATGATTATAACCAATTACGTCTACCGCCATACCTTTCGTTCTAATTGTTGGAACGTTTTCCTGACACACTTGTATTCTGGGTTCAGCCAATTTCCATTGATTGTACAATATCTTGACACGTTCCCGACGAGATCTGCATGGCAAATGGTATACATGAAACTATACATAAAACATAATAAGTGGACAGTAGTAACTCTTTATTGAATTTCCAAACCATAATGTCCTTCATTGTTTAACGTTATAGCTCCTTCAGTATCAACTCTTTGCACGCTAGGTAGTTTCTGGTCTGTAATCATTGTCGACTGCTTCAATTTTTAAACTATTTTTTCTCTCGTTTCTTTGCAAAAATATGGTCAAAGTGTCAGACAGTTTGGATCCTGACGAGATGCCAAATGCTAAAACATTGTTATTGTCACTTTAATTTTGATTACAATATGTAAAACTTTATAATTGTTTTAATTTTTACACTTTATGTTGTCTCTGTGAAAAAATCCGGCGAGGTAAGTAGCTTATTTAGCACATGCTCTACATCGTCGCTGTGCTATTAACCAATAAGCGTTGGCTTCAATACTATATCGCGTAAATTTCTGTCTATTTCATCGATAAATGACAGCTATGAATGGCATCTGTCAATTTATCGGTGAAAAAAAAAGAAAAGAAATGGCGGACTATGAAAACAGTGCAAATACAGTAGCAGTTTTCTAAACGAATTACTAAATACAATTTTATTTGTTTAAAGAGGAAGTCTCTACAATGAACACATATTTTCAATATTGTCGTAAAACTTAATATGTGTTATGTTTAATCATTATTATGAAGATCGACAATTTGAATTTATATCGAAAAATGCCCATGTGATACAAAATTAACCGTTTTAAATCGACACTTATAACTTTTGGTCTACAAAATATTATCGACTTGGTCGAACAGTTAACGAAACTAAAACGCGAGCCGAATAAATACTAATATATTGCTGAATAACATATCAAACTTGGAACTTGTGTCTTCTTCGGTGTTTATTCGATTGGTTTTCTTGCGATACACTTCTTTTCGGCATATAAACAAATGAGTTTTGTATAGTTTAGGCACTTTTGAAACGTGTCGAATGTAGGGACTTCCCCTTTAAATAGTATAATAATTATTTTTGAAATGATTATGTTAAAAAGATAATTTGTTCGAAGGATCTGCTGCTTTAGAGCAGTTTATCCTTAACATCATTCATTTTTAAGATTATACAATGCAAAGCTTTTAAACAACTGAACAATACGTCGAAATTTACTATGAAAACAGTGCAAATACAGTAGCACGCTTCTAAACGAATTACTAAAAACAATTTACACATATTTCCAGATAAAATGTTCGTCTCCATTATACGTCGAAATTTACTGTTTTGTCCGCCATGTTTCAACGAAGAATGAGGCTTGCAACAAACCTTGTTCATTTCAATTTACATGTACCTGATGGAACCGCTTCAACCAATCAGTATGGTTTGCTTTACAACTTTGCAATATTTTGGCGGAAAAATTGACGGGCGACGGTAGAGCATTGCGCTCTCGGTGCGTCCCACACCTTGAGTACTATATTCCGTAGTATGAAAAAAAAAATGCTCTAACCTATAATTAGTCAACCCTGAGTTTCCTTCTAGATGTTCCCGCGTTTGAATTTATGACCGAAACAGACATTTAAGAACTAAACATTGGCATGTATTTTGTTATAAAACATTCCATTTCATAATATAATTTCTTGAAGTGATAGTGATGTTTAGTACATGTAAGTGTGTTTTTAATTAAGTAAGTTTACAACATCAAACTCCAGTCTCTGCCTTAAGAATGGTATAATTTTAGAGAAAATGATCAGAGGCTCAACTAGAAACCTTCTAATCTTCATCTACACTGTTCGCAAATGCCAATGTACTAGTGTCCCACATTCACAGGGTTAAATCTTTCGCTGCCAGTGTCGCATCTGTGATTACCTTTGCAAATAGACGCTTGGTGACTCGGCGTCTCATCAGGATCCAAACTGTTTGTTACTGTGACTGTTTTTAAAACAAAAATGAAGAAAAAAAAATATTTTTTTTTTATAGCAAACAACAAAGTTTGTAGACAACAAAACTGGACAGCTAAATAGTTACAACGACCATTTATGATTAAACGCTTGGAGTGTTTGAAAGTAGGTAGTTGTCTAGTGCGGAATAAAAAGTAATGCAGAAAAGTCAGTCTAAGTAATACCTGAAATATCCTCCTCCTGCCTTAGCGATCAGTTAGATGATAAGCAACGCGGTCAAAGGTCATATATGGACATAGCTGAAGGCATTTATTATCGCGTCACCTTATACGGTTTAGGATCAAAATAATATCCCTACTTTTATATCCCAGAAACATGTTCGTAGTGGTTTTATTCAGATTGTGTCTTTCAAATAAAAACTTTTTATAAACAGTGTCGCAATGACTGGATTAAAAATAGGATTGATAGAAACAATGCAAGTCATGCTTCTGTAATAGATCTGCTGTGTCAGTGTTTGTTAAGCAGATCTGCGGTGTCAGTGTTTGTTACGCAGATCACTGTATTCATATTTCTGGCAAAATGAAACAGCTTAGGTGAAAGTCCCATTCAAATATAGCTGACACTGTAAGGTATGCCATTTGAGCGTTTGACCAGACTGTTTCATAAAACCATATTCAAATCTGAGATAAATATACTACACCTGGCCCTAAATTCATAAAACATTTTGCATGAGTCTGAGATCGTTCTCAAGCATCTGCTTGGTCACATCTTGAGATTGCTAATAATCTGAAGTATAAGATACGTGAGAATGTACTCAGGCTCAGAAGAAGTTTTATAACGTTGGTCCCTGAATTTTTTCATTTGTATTGCCTTATATGGTATTTTAAACTTATTTACCAACCAAATGTAGTAAATCACAATCAAACACACCCTTTCTTGTCTTACCTGGATTGGTTGAGATACATTTATTGACAGAATATGTACCGCCCGCTTGTGCAATCCACGTTATACCACTGTTATCAATGTCTTTTCCGCACAATTTCTCGGTAACGACCCCTAAAATGAAACTATCTGTGAACGTCACAAATCCCCTAATCCAGTAAAATATTTCAAAGCAACCATTCAAAATCCAATCGTCGATGTTTAAGTACCAACAGCCTAATCAAAGAAGATTTTCGTGATGTATTAAACAATATATATGCATCCCCTTATACGATACTTTCATTTATATACCAACAACGGTACGTAAAAGCACCAAGAAAAGAAACAAACAAACACTCCCACTCCTGCTTTTAACTGTTTGCAAAGGTTATCACGGATTCGCCTATGGCGGCAAACGAGTTTATAATCATGAATGAAGTTCAGAGATATAATTAATACGTGGTGCAAATGTCTTTAAAAACCGTATTCGAGAATAAAAAGATAAATACCAGTTTTTTATGCTGCAACATCATTTTGAAATGTTAACAAAACATATCTAAGAGTTCAAATTTTCACAATTATTTTAAGTACTAGTACACTAGGGGCTCGCTAAATTGACTAACATCATTTTAACACAGGCGACTACTTGATGCAGGCAGTGTAAATGTAATACAGAAAGCTCCTACAGCAGCTTTCTACATACCATTGATGCTCTATAAACCTACCACCTGTTTTAAAAAATCTGGAATTATACTTATTTTGATTGATCGTATCAGTGAGCTTTTACTGTATATCAGTCATTTAATATAAGTACCTTCTCCGCATTTTACTCCTGCCACATGTGTGAGTGGAACGGGACGTGGTAAAAATGGGAAATAAATGCCACGCCCATCTGGCAGACAATCGTACAGGGATGTTTCATTGCCTGTGCACTCCATGTATTCCAACCAATATGTGTATGCTTCAGTTTTATACGCTGTCACTTGAACTACATTACTGCAAAGAAACTCGAATATGTAATTTAATCGCCATTTAGAAATAGTGGCAATAGCCACGATATTGCAATCTGGTGTACTAGTCTCCATGTTGAAATCATGACGCATCTATGTTAAAAGCATGTTGGTACATGTATGTGCATCATGATCAACCATGATTTTATCACATAATCTGCAGTGTAGGAGAGTCGAAACAGAGTGTCGTAAAATCGCGGTTGTACTACGCTGTAATCAATGGCCGTAACAGTCGTCAGATATAGTCTGTTTTACTTTCTATTGCACCTTTAAGGGTTATGTGATAAAATGAATCTTTCAATCGTGTTCATCACAAATTGTTTTCATGAAACTCGTTTACTCTAATGAATATTACACCTGCTAAAGCTCATGCCATATTGTTATAGTAAACTCGTTTCATAAAAACAATTTGTATTGAACACTCATGTAAGGTCCTCTATGTACTAATCTCCAAATTGAAATTATTGCATACTTGTGATCTCTTTGAAATCACGGTGCACTAGTTTCCACGTTGAAGTCATTGCGTACACGTTGGAACCATGACATACTATCCTTCACATTGGAATCGTGGCGTACTAGTGTCTACGTTGAAATTAAGGCGTACTCGCTATTATTCACGTTGAAACCATGGTGTACTTGTCTCGATTTTAAAATAATGGCCTACTAGACCCGATGTTAAAATAATGGCCTACTAGACCCAATGTTAAAATAATGGCCTACTAGCCTCCATTTTGAAACCATGGTGCACTAGCCTCCATGTTAAAATCATGGTGTACTAGCCTTCATCTTGATATTACGATGCACTAGCCAGCCCTCATGATGAAATCCATGGTGTATTAGCCTCCATGTTGAAATCATGATGCGCTAGCCTCCATGTTGAAATCATATGCACTAACCTCCATGTTGAAATCATGGTGTACTAGCCTCCATGTTAAAATCATGGTGTACTAGCCATCATGTTGAAACCATGGTGTACTAGCCGTCATGTTGAAATAATGTGGTACTAGCCTTCACAAACACATACACACCCAACTGGAATTTTATCAAAGAAAACATAATGTA
>OY755240.1:43227251-43344751 GCA_963576725.1 Azorinus chamasolen | reverse complement strand
TGCTGAAGTCAGAGCACATGCAGGTAAGCCGTTAAGGGCACGACAGGGGAAAAGTAATACATGAGTCTGGTAAGCTCATCCCGTATCTGAGTTTAAGAGTATACCATCATAGAGTACTACCCTCGGCCTGTCATCGCGCAAGCAAAGAGGGAAGCGTAGCTACCGACTGTAAAAGGGTCGATAACCAAACATGCAGTGCGTTGCAATATAATGGGATCATAACCTTTCTTCTTAAATGTTTTAATGCGTTTTATAAACAAATCATGAAAATGGATATGACCCCGAATTTTCCTAAGTTTGTAGATAACATCCCCATAAAAGTCTGGTTGAGAAATGCCTTGTTGCAGTAACGTCCGTAGATTGCAATTATATTTACTAATGAGGGGTATATTTCGATAATAAAATTTAGAAAACGTTTTCCGAAGTTGAGATATCTGTAACCTTGCTTAAGAAGTTTATCAGTTATAACTAAATTACGACTGTTAAAATCTTCAAGCAAAGAACAGGCTCGCGCAAACCGAATAAGTTGAGAAATATAAACCCCATAAGATGTAGAACGGGGCACATCTCCATCTAGAAAAGGATAATTAACAATTTTAAAATTAAAATCTTCTCTTTTATCGTATATTTTGGACGAAACTTTATCATTTGTAATTGAAAGATTCAAATCAAAAATGAAGCTATAATGTCAGATTTATTCGCTTTGTTTGAAAACAGTTCTTTTGGGTAAATTGAAGAAATCATAGTTTCAAAATAAGGATTAAATCTAAATTCAAAATATCGTCTAAATACCTTGAAGTTTTATTAAAAGCATTAACAATATCGGTATGTGTATCAGGTTTTAGCTAAGCATAAAATCCCTCTCATAGCAATTCAAAAACAAATCAAAAACAAATCTGCAACAAGAGGGGTACAATTTGTACCCATGGGTATACGGTATAACAACTTGACGATATATGGTACCCCCATAACGCACAAATATATTATCTAAAAGAAAGGTAAGAGATCTACAAACATCAAGGTAAGTCCACATTGTGTAATGTTCAACTTCTGAATTCGAAAAGAATGAACGTTAAACATTACAAGCAATGAACATTTTATTTTCTCTGGCAAAGGTTTTTTCTATTAATTTAATCAGTTTATCCTTAATAAGATGGTGAGGTAGAGTAGTATAGAGTGTAGAGAAATCATAAGAGCTCAGTGAAGAAATGTTATACTGTTCATTTTCAAGTTTCATTAAAACATCATTTGAATTTTTTATGGACCAAAAAACATTAATAGATCTACCAGAATTTTCATATATTTTATCACAGTAACGTTTTACATGTTCTTTGATCGTAGTAAGACAGGACGTCAAAAGTTTAGATATTTTAGTAGTGGTACAACAGATAGAGTTGGCAATAAAACGCGCCTTATAATATAATATAAGTGTTTTTATGTAGTTTCGGAATCCAGTACAAAGTAGAAAGTTTGTTGTTTTATGTTAGAGAACAAATATAAAACGTCATCAAATCTGATGACGTATTATCCACAACTTATAAGTGACGTAGTTGTGGTCACATGACTTCCATTCGTTACAATACGTTTGTGTCCGTATCGGAATATTCGCCAATCGTCACTCACATTGGAAGGTCATTTCCCGTCTATTTTTAAATGGACTATTTCTGTAGGTAGGGGAATTTCTCTGTCTGTATCCAAACTGCTGATATTAATGCTTTTTCGATGTCAAATTACACAATTTCAATATGTAAGCTGCCTGCATATAACATTACCCAATATGTACGTTGTGCCGTATTTACGGCAAATCCGACACAAAATCGAGCTCTTCGTATAGTAGTATAGAAGTAAAAGGTATTCAACTCCGGTCGAAATCTGCTCCAAAATCGATGGGTTCATTCACTGCGGTCGTCCTTGAAAGCTTATTTGACCATCGATTTCCATAAACTGTGTCTTATTTATCAAAGAAACCATCACTTGTGGTGAGAAGCCATCTATTTTTCTCAGAATATTAACACGCTTTTACAACGAGTGGCCAAAGTGACAACCAACCTCTCTAGGACACAGATTGACTCTGAGCTTCGAAACAGAAATACGTTACATTTCTCAAAACGTTTGAACAATAGTTTTTCAAAAAGCTTGTGTCATGAAGCTTGGACAATGTTTTCTCAAAAGCTTGGACGACTCGGAAGTTGTCAAAATTGAACCAATCCAAACTGAACATACATTGTTTCTGACAGCGAGGTAACACAGGTTAGCCAGACTGTTGATATCAAGCATTGATAAACGTAAGTAGCTTAGCCATTTCCCTGTTGAATATTTGTGTAAGAATTCATGACATCTATCTGGAGTAGATCTATTTTAGCGGCTGTTTATTTAGTAGCGGACTGTTTTAATAAATTATATAATGGCATGCATATGTACACATTGACAGAAACTGTAGAGTCATATAGATCTATATTATAATTTCATATAGATCTACAAACAGATAGAAGCCGTCTGGTCTGAGTCATCACTGTTTTTAAATACTTGAAAGGCGTTTATGTGAAGGAAAGGGTTAATACCAAAATAATTCTAGTGTTTAATATGATTTCAAGAAAGAAAGATAATTTCTTACCGCCTGGTACTGCATATACGAAACTATTGGTAGATCTACAAACAAAAAACATCCACAATGGCAGTTGAAAACTGTACGATCTTGTATTCATTGTGTTCGTATGTGAAAATAAGAACATCGCTTATGTCAGTACTCATTATATGTTTGTTTTTTGATAGCTAGAAAGACATGAACATCCACTTCAGACAGTTGCGTGTACAGTAAAACGCGTTTAAACCGGAATTTAAATTAAGAAGAATTTGGTTTTTTAGACAGGTGACTGCTTAATGCGAGGTTAAAGTCATACAGAAAGCTCCTTTTAGAGCTTTCTGCATTACTTTCGCCCTGTATTAAGCTGTTACTTGCGTTAAAGACCGACCTGGTTTAGAGAGTGTTACTGTACATGTCATTCTGTGTTTGCTTTTTGATAACTATCAAGACTTATACACCCACTTCTGACATGTTATCTTGTGATTTGATGAAATAACCGGAAATATACCACATTAGGGAAACCCTCTTTAACCCTTTCTATTTTGAATATTCATGTAAGAAATAATGACATCATAAATATGTATTGACTCGTTTTTTATAATGGCGTTATATAATATATACACTGTATGTTTTGATATTGGTAGACACTGTAAAGTCAAATGAGTCATAGTCTAATCTAAATTAATAATTTTATATAAGTAAACAGAGCAGACCCTCAACTGACCCTCTAATCTGGATCTTCTTTGTTTGAAAAAGCATGAAAGAGCGTTTATAAGTCCAGGATTAAACCATCCTCTCTGTAAATAACTAGACAACTATAAGCTATGCGCTGCAGGAGTATGGATCAGATTCGAAAATTAACCCTTTCCCTGTTCTACATTTAGTCAAAATTCCAATACCTACCGAATGTTCATGAACAAATAGGTATAATGAAATATGGAAGGTGGAACATTGTAGCCAATTTTTAAACATACATACACAAAGAAACCGATATTTCAAATTCCACTAGCAAACAGAACAGACCCTGATCAGACGGCTCCTGTAGGAGCCGTCTGATCTGGGTCTACTCTGTTTGCAAACTCGTGAAACACGTTTATATGAGGGAAAGGGTTAAACCCTGACTTTGTCTCTGTTAACATCTCGGGTGTGATCACTCTTTAGACTAAACTCTTCTCTTTAAGACGATTCGAAACAGTGATTGTTGTATATGAGTTTTAAGCAGACATGTATCTCCTTTAAGTCAATTCTGCAGGATCTTTCTATATAACTGCCATTCTGCATTAAGCTACCAGTTTGCCTTTAAGACGCAAAATAGTACCCATTTTGGTTGTCGCTTTTGAGGGGTTTTACTGTAAAAAGGAAATACACACAGTGCCTTCGACCTGCCTTAAGCTACCATAAGTCCTCATGTCCGACATACAGATGTCTAGTGACTGGTTGTGTCAGAGAAATGCCATTGCGCATGGTTCCCGAGTAGAGCTGGAATGTGTGATAAATGACATCACTATTTGAAATAGCAACATTTTAATGACACCAGGCAAATCTATATTGAACTTTGTAAAGCGCATGTATGTGTTTGGAAATATGATTGTCTTCTAAATAGAGATTAAAGTAGAAACCAGCTTAATGTAGGTCAAAAGTATTGCAGAAATACTTTCTGTATTATTTTGCCCTGTATTTAGCAAACACCTGCCTTTTAAGACTCCTATGTCCACTAAATGATTGTGGTACTAAATCTGTTGTACTCATTTCCGTAATCAATGTTTTTATTAAGTAGTTTTTGTTTAACTCTTTAACCGCCACGGTTGTCGGAATGCGGCTCATATGACAGTACCAGGCCAATCTGTAACGAAAGGCGGCTCATATGACAGTACTGGGCCAATAGCAGTACTGGGCAAAACTGTAATAGAAGGCGGCTCATGTGACAGTACTGGGCCAAAAGCAGTACTGGGCCAATCTGTAATAGAAGGCGGTTCATGTAACAGTACTGGGCCAATAGCAGTACTGGGCCAATCTGTAATAGAAGGCAGCTCATGTGACAGTACTGGGCCAATAGCAGTACTGGGCCAATCTGCAATAAAAGGCGCCTCATGTGACAGTACTGGGTCAATAGCAGTACTGGGCCAATCTGTAATAGAAGGCGGCTCATATGACAGTACTGGGCCAATAGCAGTACTGGGTCAATCTGTAATAGAAGGCGACTCGTATGAGAGTACTAGGCAAATAGCAGTACTGGGCCAATCTGTAATGGAAGCCGGCTCATATGACAGTACATGGCCAATAACAATACTGGGTCAATCTGTAATGGAAAGCGGCTCATATGACAGTACTGGACCAATAGCAGTACTGGGCCAATCTGTAATGGAAGGCGGCTCATATAACAGTGCTGGGCCAATGGCAGTACTGATCCAATCTGTACTGGAAGGCGGTTCATATGACAGTACTTGGCCAATAGCAGTACATAGCC
Source organism: Azorinus chamasolen (assembly GCA_963576725.1). Lineage (NCBI taxonomy): Eukaryota > Metazoa > Mollusca > Bivalvia > Cardiida > Solecurtidae > Azorinus > Azorinus chamasolen. Next base: position 43,339,700 of record OY755240.1, on the reverse strand, counting down.
AATATGTAAGGGACGGCGGCTCATATAGCAGTACTGAGCCAATCTGTAAGGGACGGCGGCTCATATGACTGTACTGAGCCAATCTGTAATCACATTTACAAACACTTTGGATCAAGATGAGGTACCGAGTAACTCGACTACTCATGAGGATCCAAACTGTTCAACATGAGGAACACATTTGAATGACAAACAATGAATACCCTGACCAGATGGGTCCTCTAGGATCCCACTGATATTAGTCTACACTGATTGCAAATGAAAGTGCATGCGTGTCACGGGTTGAAATGGTTAAAGGAGAGAGGAGGTAGCTATATGGTTAAAGGAGATAGGAGGTAGCTATATGGTTAAAGGAGATAGGAGGTAGCTGCATGTTTAAAGGAGATAGGAGGTAGCTAAATGGTTAAAGGAGAGAGGAGGTAGCTACATTGTTAAAGGAGAGAGGGGTAGCTATATTGTTAAAGGAGAGATAATGTAGTAGCTACATGGTTATAGGAGAGAGGTGGTAGCTAGATGGTTAAAGGAGAGAGGAGGTAGCTAAATTGTTAAAGGAGAGAGGAGGTAGCTACACGATTAAAGGAGAGAAGAGGTAGCTACATGGTTAAAGAAGAGAGGATGTAGCTACATGGTTAAAGGAGAGAGGAGGTAGCTAAATGGTTAAAGGAGAGAGGAGGAGGTAGCTGCATGGTTAAAGGAGAGAGGAGGTAGCTAAATGGTTAAAGGAGAGAGGAGGTAGCTGCATGGTAAAAGGAGAGAGGATGTAGCTACATGGTTATAGGAGAGAGGAGGTAGCTACATTGTTAAAGGAGAGAGGAGGTAGATACATGGTTAAAGGAGAGAGGAGGTAGCTGCATGGTTAAATGAGAGAGGAGGTAGCTACATTGTTAAAGGAGAGAGGAGGTATCTACATTGTTAAAGGAGAGAGGAGGTAGCTACATGGTTAAAGGAGAGAGGAGGTAGCTGCATGGTTAAAGGAGAGAGGATGTAACTACATGGTTAAAGGAGAGAGGAGGTAGCTACATTGTTGAAGGAGAGAGGAGGTAGCTACATTGTTAAAGGAGAGAGGAGGTAGCTACATGGTTAAAGGAGAGAGGAGGTAGCTGCATAGTTAAAGGAGAGAGGAGGTAGCTGCATGGTTAAAGGAGAGAGGAGGTAGCTGCATGGTTAAAGGAGAGAGGAGGTAGCTGCATGGTTAAAGGAGAGAGGATGTAACTACATGGTTAAAGGAGAGAGGAGGTAGCTGCATGGTTAAAGGAGAGAGGGGGTAGCTGCATGGTTAAAGGAGAGAGGGGTAGCTACATGGTTAAAGGAGAGAGGATGTAACTACATGGTTAAAGGAGAGAGGATGTAACTACATGGTTAAAGGAGAGAGGATGTAACTACATGGTTAAAGGAGAGAGGACGTAGCTGCATGGGTAAAGGAGAGAGGAGGTAGCTGCATGGTTAAAGGAGAGAGGGGGTAGCTACATTGTTAAAGGAGAGAGGATGTAACTACATGGTTAAAGGAGAGAGGGGGTAGCTACATGGTTAAAGGAGAGAGGGGGTAGCTGCATGGTTAAAGGAGAGAGGAGGTAGCTGCATGGTTAAAGGAGAGAGGAGGTAGCTACATTGTTAAAGGAGAGAGGCGGTAACTGCATGGTTAAAGGAGAGAGGAGGTAGCTGCATGGTTAAAGGAGAGAGGAGGTAGCTGCATGGTTAAAGGAGAGAGGGGTAGCTACATTGTTAAAGGAGAGATAATGTAGTAGCTACATGGTTATAGGAGAGAGGATGTAACTACATGGTTAAAGGAGAGAGGAGGTAGCTACATGGTTAAAGGAGAGAGGATGTAGCTACATTGTTAAAGGAGAGAGGAGGTAGCTGCATGGTTAAAGGAGAGAGGATGTAGCTGCATGGTTAAAGGAGAGAGGAGGTAGCTACATTGTTAAAGGAGAGAGGAGGTAGCTGCATGGTTAAGGGAGAGAGGAGGTAACTACATGGTTAAAGGAGAGAGGAGGTAGCTACATTGTTAAAGGATAGAGGAGGTAGCTGCATGGTTAAAGGAGAGAGGAGGTAGCTACATGGTTAAAGGAGAGAGGATGTAACTACATGGTTAAAGGAGAGAGAGGGTAGCTACATGGTTAAAGGAGAGAGGGGGTAACTGCATGGTTAAAGGAGAGAGGAGGTAGCTACATTGTTAAAGGAAGGAGGAGGTAGCTGCATGGTTAAAGGAGAGAGGAGGTAGCTACATTGTTAAAGGAGAGAGGAGGTAGCTGCATGGTTAAAGGAGAGAGGAGGTAGCTACATTGTTAAAGGAGAGAGGAGGTAGCTGCATGGTTAAAGGAGAGAGGAGGTAGCTACATTGTTAAAGGAGAGAGGAGGTAGCTGCATGGTTAAAGGAGAGAGGAGGTAGCTACATGGTTAAAAGAGAGAGGAGGTAGCTACATGGTTAAAGGAGAGAGGAGGTAGCTACATGGTTAAAAGAGAGAGGATGTAGCTACATGGTTAAAGGAGAGAGGGGGTAGCTGCATGGTTAAAGGAGAGAGGAGGTAGCTACATTGTTAAAGGAGAGAGGGGTAGCTACATGGTTAAAGGAGAGAGGAGGTAACTACATTGTTAAAGGAGAGAGGATGTAACTACATGGTTAAAAGAGAGAGGATGTAACTACATGGTTAAAGGAGAGAGGATGTAACTACATGGTTAGAGGAGAGAGGGGTAGCTACATGGTTAAAGGAGAGAGGGGGTAGCTGCATGGTTAAAGGAGAGAGGGGTAGCTACATTGTTAAAGGAGAGAGGGGTAGCTACATGGTTAAAGGAGAGAGGGGGTAGCTGCATGGTTAAAGGAGAGAGGGGGTAGCTACATTGTTAAAGGAGAGAGGAGTTAGCTACATGGTTAAAGGAGAGAGGAGGTAATTACATGGTTAAAGGAGGGATGAGGTAGCTACACCGTTGGAGAACCCCGGGTGAGACGTGGTATTGAAATAGCAGGACAAACATTTCCTACGACACGTAATTTGCACGTGCCTTAAAGTATACATGCCAACTAATCACGAAACGTTTTTCATGAAATTGATAAATTTGTTTCATAAACAGATAACAATGTAGTTAACTCTTTCATTGCCAAATTTCGTTGCCTGCATAATTTGTCGTTTGCTACATTGTTCGTTGTTTTCTTCATTTTGTATTAAATAAACAGTCACGGTAACAAACAGTTTAGATCCTACTCAGATATCCAGTTACTCTGTGTCTCATCTGGATCCAAATTGTTTGCATAGGTACATGCAATGATAGATGCGACATTGGCAGTGACACATTTTAAGCCTTACTCTTTGATAAAGTAACCACTTGGACTGATGTTGAGTAGAGTAATACGATTAGATTGGGATTAAGTCCGGACAAACTGTGATTACCTTTGGATTACCTTTGGATCCAGCTGAGACGTCGAGTAACTCGGCATCTGTCCGGACAAACTGTGATTACCTTTGGGTCCAGCTGAGACGTCGAGTAACTCGGCATCTTACCAGGATCGAAAATTCAAACTGTTTGATATTGTGATTATGTTGGGGTTTTTTCTCAAAAAGTGAAGAAAATTAAACAATGAAAAATGAAGTATACTACATAACTTGGTAGCTAAAGATTGTGTTTAACTCTTCAGTTGCATAGCTATGGTCGTCTGTAAACTATACAAGGATGAATATGTGTATTCTTTTCCTACCTGACTCGCTTTTGCAAACAGCTTGGATCCAAATAAGACCTCAACGTATATATATTCTCAAACTCTTGTATTATGAGACTTATTCAATATTTTCTTAATTTGATTGATTCGGAAGTAGTCCAGCTTACAGCAAATCCAAATGTCATGCAATACATGTATTTCTTTTACAGCTGGCTAAGGGTTAAGTTTGCGGAGGATACTATAAACAGACACAGTTATTGGGATACATTTCTAAAGTTCACTTGCCTCATTTTTTATCTTTTTAACCCTAATTTGATTAACCCTTTGCTCCATAAGTATGTCTCTGATCTGGGTCTAATCTCTTTGCGAGGTTCATGTAGGAGCCGTCGGATCAGTGTCTTCTTTGTTTGCTCATGAAATAATATAGATATATGTTTTACAATTTCTGACATTGCCGAAATCCTGGTGTCCATGTGTCATAAAAATGTAATCTAATTAGTTTTCATGACGTCATCATTTCGGACACGAATATGGGTTATCATTCATATAAAAGAGACGATGATTATATGAATACGAATAAAGTAAAGTTTTATAATTGTATCATGAACAAGGAAGTAACTACCAGTTTTGTATTATCTCATAAGCAAACTGAGCTCCGGTAGGAGCCGTCTGATCTGGGTCTACTGTATTTGTAAGGGTGTCAAGGGCCGTCTGGTCTGGGTCTACTGTATGTGTAAGGGTGTCAAGGGTGGTCTGGGTCTACTGTATGTGTAAGGTCGTCAAGGGCCGTCTGATCTGGGTCTACTGTATTTGTAAGGGTGTCAAGGGCCGTCTGAACTGGGTCTACTGTATTTGTAAGGGTGTCAAGGGCCGTCTGATCTGGGTCTACTGTATTTGTAAGGGTGTCAAGGGCCGTCTGGTCTGGGTCTACTGTATATGTAAGGGTGTCAAGGGCCGTCTGGTCTGGGTCTACTGTATGTGTAAAGTCGTCAAGGGCCGTCTGATCTGGGTCTACTGTATTTGTAAGGGTGTCAAGGGCCGTCTGGTCTGGATCTACTGTATGTGTAAGGGTGTCAAGGGCCGTCTGGTCTGGGTCAAGGGCCGTCTGGTCTGGGTCTACTGTATGTGTAAGGGTGTCAAGGGCCGTCTGGTCTGGGTCTACTGTATTTGTAAGGGTGTCAAGGGCCGTCTGGTCTGGGTCTACTGTATGTGTAAGGGTGTCAAGGGCCGTCTGGTCTGGGTCTACTGTATGTGTAAGGGTGTCAAGGGCCGTCTGGTCTGGGTCTACTGTATGTGTAAGGGTGTCAAGGGCCGTCTGGTCTGGGTCTACTGTATGTGTAAGGGTGTCAAGGGCCGTCTGGTCTGGGTCTACTGTATGTGTAAGGTCGTCAAGGGCCGTCTGGTCTGGGTCTACTGTATGTGTAAGGGTGTCAAGGGCCGTCTGGTCTGGGTCTACTGTATTTGTAAGGGTGTCAAAGGCCGTCTGGTCTGGGTCTACTGTATGTGTAAGGTCGTCAAGGGCCGTCTGGTCTGGGTCTACTGTATGTGTAAGGTCGACAAAGGCCGTCTGGTCTGGGTCTACTGTATGTGTAAGGGTGTCAAGGGCCGTCTGTTCTGGGTCTACTGTATGTGTAAGGTCGTCAAGGGCCGTCTGTTCTGGGTCTACTGTATGTGTAAGGTCGTCAAGGGCCGTCTGTTCTGGGTCTACTGTATGTGTAAGGTCGTCAAGGGCCGTCTGGTCTGGGTCTACTGTATGTGTAAGGTCATCAAGGGCCGTCTGTTCTGGGTCTACTGTATGTGTAAGGTCGTCAAGGGCCGTCTGGTCTGGGTCTACTGTATGTGTAAGGGTGTCAAGGGCCGTCTGTTCTGGGTCTACTGTATGTGTAAGGTCGTCAAGGACAGTCTGTTCTGGGTCTACTGTATTTGTAAGGATGTCAAGGGGCCGTCTGGTCTGGGTCTACTATATGTGTAAGAGTGTCAAGGGCCGTCTGGTCTGGGTCTACTGTATGTGTAAGAGTGTCAAGGGCCGTCTGGTCTGGGTCTACTGTATGTGTAAGGGTGTCAAGGGCCGTCTGTTCTGGGTCTACTGTATGTGTAAGGGTGTCAAGGGCCGTCTGGTCTGGGTCTACTGTATGTGTAAGAGTGTCAAGGGCCGTCTGTTCTGGGTCTACTGTATGTGTAAGGTCGTCAAGGGCCGTCTGGTCTGGGTCTACTGTAAGTGTAAAGGTGTCAAGGGCCGTCTGTTCTGGGTCTACTGTATGTGTAAGGTCGTCAAGGGCCGTCTGTTCTGGGTCTACTGTATTTGTAAGGGTGTCAAGGGCCGTCTGGTCTGGGTCTACTGTATGTGTAAGAGTGTCAAGGGCCGTCTGGTCTGGGTCTACTGTATGTGTAAGAGTGTCAAGGGCCGTCTTGTCTGGGTCTACTGTATGTGTAAGGGTGTCAAGGGCCGTCTGGTCTGGGTCTACTGTACGTGTAAGAGTGTCAAGGGCCGTCTGTTATGGGTCTACTGTATGTGTAAGGTCGTCAAGGGCCGTCTGGTCTGGGTCTACTGTATGTGTAAGGGTGTCAAGGGCCGTCTGGTCTGGGTCTACTGTATGTGCAAGAGTGTCAAGGGCCGTCTGTTCTGGGTCTACTGTATGTGTAAGGTCGTCAAGGGCCGTCTGGTCTGGGTCTACTGTATGTGTAAGGGTGTCAAGGGCCGTCTGGTCTGGGTCTACTGTATGTGTAAGGTCGTCAAGGTCCGTCTGTTCTGGGTCTACTGTATTTGTAAGGGTGTCAAGGGCCGTCTGGTCTGGGTCTACTGTATGTGTAAGGGTTCAAGGGCCGTCTGGTCTGGGTCTACTGTATATGTAAGGGTGTCAAGGACCGTCTGGTCTGGGTCTACTGTATGTGTAAGGTCGTCAAGGGCCGTCTGGTCTGGGTCTACTGTATGTGTAAGGTCGTCAAGGGCCGTCTGGTCTGGGTCTACTGTATGTGTAAGGGTGTCAAGGGCCGTCTGTTCTGGGTCTACTGTATTTGTAAGGGTGTCAAAGGCCGTCTGGTCTGGGTCTACTGTATGTGTAAGGTCGTCAAGGGCCGTCTGTTCTGGGTCTACTGTATGTGTAAGGTCGACAAAGGCCGTCTGGTCTGGGTCTACTGTATGTGTAAGGGTGTCAAGGGCCGTCTGTTCTGGGTCTACTGTATGTGTAAGGTCGTCAAGGGCCGTCTGTTCTGGGTCTACTGTATGTGTAAGGTCGTCAAGGGCCGTCTGTTCTGGGTCTACTGTATGTGTAAGGTCGTCAAGGGCCGTCTTGTCTGGGTCGACTGTATGTGTAAGGTCGTCAAGGGCCGTCTGGTCTGGGTCTACTGTATTTGTAAGGGTGTCAAGGACCGTCTGGTCTGGGTTTACTGTATGTGTAAGGTCGTCAAGGCCGTCTGGTCTGGGTCTAATGTATGTGTAAGGTCGTCAAGGGCCGTATGGTCTGGGTCTACTGTATGTGTAAGGTCGTCAAGGGCCGTCTGGTCTGGGTCTACTGTATGTGTAAGGGTGTCAAGGGCCGTCTGTTCTGGGTCTACTGTATGTGTAAGGTCGTCAAGGGCAGTCTGTTCTGGGTCTACTGTATTTGTAAGGGTGTCAAGGTCCGTCTGGTCTGGGTCTACTATATGTGTAAAAGTGTCAAGGACCGTCTGGTCTGGGTCTACTGTATGTGTAAGAGTGTCAAGGGCCGTCTGGTCTGGGTCTACTGTATGTGTAAGGGTGTCAAGGGACGTCTGTTCTGGGTCTACTGTATGTGTAAGGGTGTCAAGGGCCGTCTGGTCTGGGTCTACTGTATGTGTAAGAGTGTCAAGGGCCGTCTGTTCTGGGTCTACTGTATGTGTAAGGTCGTCAAGGGCCGTCTGGTCTGGGTCTACTGTAAGTGTAAAGGTGTCAAGGGCCGTCTGTTCTGGGTCTACTGTATGTGTAAGGTCGTCAAGGGCCGTCTGTTCTGGGTCTACTGTATTTGCAAGGGTGTCAAGGGCCGTCTGGTCTGGGTCTACTGTATGTATAAGAGTGTCAAGGGCCGTCTGGTCTGGGTCTACTGTATGTGTAAGAGTGTCAAGGGCCGTCTTGTCTGGGTCTACTGTATGTGTAAGGGTGTCAAGGGCCGTCTGGTCAGGGTCTACTGTATGTGTAAGAGTGTCAAGGGCCGTCTGTTATGGGTCTACTGTATGTGTAAGGTCGTCAAGGGCCGTCTGGTCTGGGTCTACTGTATGTGTAAGGGTGTCAAGGGCCGTCTGGTCTGGGTCTACTGTATGTGTAAGAGTGTCAAGGGCCGTCTGTTCTGGGTCTGCTGTATGTGTAAGGTCGTCAAGGGCCGTCTGGTCTGGGTCTATTGTATGTGTAAGGGTGTCAAGGGCCGTCTGGTCTGGGTCTACTGTATGTGTAAGAGTGTCAAGGGCCGTCTGGTCTGGGTCTACTGTATGTGTAAGGGTGTCAAGGGCCGTCTGGTCTGGGTCTACTGTATGTGTAAGGTCGTCAAGGGCCGTCTGTTCTGGGTCTACTGTATGTGTAAGGTCGTCAAGGGCCGTCTGTTCTGGGTCTACTGTATGTGTAAGGTCGTCAAGGGCCGTCTGTTCTGGGTCTACTGTATGTGTAAGGTCGTCAAGGGCCGTCTTGTCTGGGTCGACTGTATGTGTAAGGTCGTCAAGGGCCGTCTGGTCTGGGTCTACTGTATTTGTAAGGGTGTCAAGGACCGTCTGGTCTGGGTTTACTGTATGTGTAAGGTCGTCAAGGCCGTCTGGTCTGGGTCTAATGTATGTGTAAGGTCGTCAAGGGCCGTATGGTCTGGGTCTACTGTATGTGTAAGGTCGTCAAGGGCCGTCTGGTCTGGGTCTACTGTATGTGTAAGGGTGTCAAGGGCCGTCTGTTCTGGGTCTACTGTATGTGTAAGGTCGTCAAGGGCAGTCTGTTCTGGGTCTACTGTATTTGTAAGGGTGTCAAGGTCCGTCTGGTCTGGGTCTACTATATGTGTAAAAGTGTCAAGGACCGTCTGGTCTGGGTCTACTGTATGTGTAAGAGTGTCAAGGGCCGTCTGGTCTGGGTCTACTGTATGTGTAAGGGTGTCAAGGGACGTCTGTTCTGGGTCTACTGTATGTGTAAGGGTGTCAAGGGCCGTCTGGTCTGGGTCTACTGTATGTGTAAGAGTGTCAAGGGCCGTCTGTTCTGGGTCTACTGTATGTGTAAGGTCGTCAAGGGCCGTCTGGTCTGGGTCTACTGTAAGTGTAAAGGTGTCAAGGGCCGTCTGTTCTGGGTCTACTGTATGTGTAAGGTCGTCAAGGGCCGTCTGTTCTGGGTCTACTGTATTTGCAAGGGTGTCAAGGGCCGTCTGGTCTGGGTCTACTGTATGTATAAGAGTGTCAAGGGCCGTCTGGTCTGGGTCTACTGTATGTGTAAGAGTGTCAAGGGCCGTCTTGTCTGGGTCTACTGTATGTGTAAGGGTGTCAAGGGCCGTCTGGTCAGGGTCTACTGTATGTGTAAGAGTGTCAAGGGCCGTCTGTTATGGGTCTACTGTATGTGTAAGGTCGTCAAGGGCCGTCTGGTCTGGGTCTACTGTATGTGTAAGGGTGTCAAGGGCCGTCTGGTCTGGGTCTACTGTATGTGTAAGAGTGTCAAGGGCCGTCTGTTCTGGGTCTGCTGTATGTGTAAGGTCGTCAAGGGCCGTCTGGTCTGGGTCTATTGTATGTGTAAGGGTGTCAAGGGCCGTCTGGTCTGGGTCTACTGTATGTGTAAGAGTGTCAAGGGCCGTCTGTTCTGGGTCTACTGTATGTGTAAGGGTGTCAAGGGCCGTCTGGTCTGGGTCTACTGTATGTGTAAGGTCGTCAAGGTCCGTCTGTTCTGGGTCTACTGTATTTGTAAGGGTGTCAAGGGCCGTCTGGTCTGGGTCTACTGTATGTGTAAGGGTTCAAGGGCCGTCTGGTCTGGGTCTACTGTATATGTAAGGGTGTCAAGGACCGTCTGGTCTGGGTCTACTGTATGTGTAAGGTCGTCAAGGGCCGTCTGGTCTGGGTCTACTGTATGTGTAAGGTCGTCAAGGGCCGTCTGGTCTGGGTCTACTGTATGTGTAAAGGTGTCAAGGGCCGTCTGTTCTGGGTCTACTGTATGTGTAAGATCGTCAAGGGCCGTCTGTTCTGGGTCTACTGTATTTGTAAGGGTGTCAAGGGCCGTCTGTTCTGGGTCTACTATATGTGTAAGAGTGTCAAGGGCCGTCTGGTCTGGGTCTACTGTATGTGTAAGAGTGTCAAGGGCCGTCTGGTCTGGGTCTACTGTATGTGTAAGGGTGTCAAGGGCCGTCTGTTCTGGGTCTACTGTATGTGTAAGGGTGTCAAGGGCCGTCTGTTCTGGGTCTACTGTATTTGTAAGGGTGTCAAGGGCCGTCTGGTCTGGGTCTACTGTATGTGTAAGGGTTCAAGGGCCGTCTGGTCTGGGTCTACTGTATATGTAAGGGTGTCAAGGACCGTCTGGTCTGGGTCTACTGTATGTGTAAGGTCGTCAAGGGCCGTCTGGTCTGGGTCTACTGTATGTGTAAGGTCGTCAAGGGCCGTCTGGTCTGGGTCTACTGTATGTGTAAGGGTGTCAAGGGCCGTCTGTTCTGGGTCTACTGTATTTGTAAGGGTGTCAAAGGCCGTCTGGTCTGGGTCTACTGTATGTGTAAGGTCGTCAAGGGCCGTCTGTTCTGGGTCTACTGTATGTGTAAGGTCGACAAAGGCCGTCTGGTCTGGGTCTACTGTATGTGTAAGGGTGTCAAGGGCCGTCTGTTCTGGGTCTACTGTATGTGTAAGGTCGTCAAGGGCCGTCTGTTCTGGGTCTACTGTATGTGTAAGGTCGTCAAGGGCCGTCTGTTCTGGGTCTACTGTATGTGTAAGGTCGTCAAGGGCCGTCTTGTCTGGGTCGACTGTATGTGTAAGGTCGTCAAGGGCCGTCTGGTCTGGGTCTACTGTATTTGTAAGGGTGTCAAGGACCGTCTGGTCTGGGTTTACTGTATGTGTAAGGTCGTAAAGGCCGTCTGGTCTGGGTCTAATGTATGTGTAAGGTCGTCAAGGGCCGTATGGTCTGGGTCTACTGTATGTGTAAGGTCGTCAAGGGCCGTCTGTTCTGGGTCTACTGTATTTGTAAGGGTGTCAAGGGCCGTCTGGTCTGGGTCTACTATATGTGTAAGAGTGTCAAGGGCCGTCTGGTCTGGGTCTACTGTATGTGTAAGAGTGTCAAGGGCCGTCTGGTCTGGGTCTACTGTATGTGTAAGGGTGTCAAGGGCCGTCTGTTCTGGGTCTACTGTATGTGTAAGAGTGTCAAGGGCCGTCTGTTCTGGGTCTACTGTATTTGTAAGGGTGTCAAGGGCCGTCTGGTCTGGGTCTACTGTATGTGTAAGGGTTCAAGGGCCGTCTGGTCTGGGTCTACTGTATATGTAAGGGTGTCAAGGACCGTCTGGTCTGGGTCTACTGTATGTGTAAGGTCGTCAAGGGCCGTCTGGTCTGGGTCTACTGTATGTGTAAGGTCGTCAAGGGCCGTCTGGTCTGGGTCTACTGTATGTGTAAGGGTGTCAAGGGCCGTCTGTTCTGGGTCTACTGTATTTGTAAGGGTGTCAAAGGCCGTCTGGTCTGGGTCTACTGTATGTGTAAGGTCGTCAAGGGCCGTCTGTTCTGGGTCTACTGTATGTGTAAGGTCGACAAAGGCCGTCTGGTCTGGGTCTACTGTATGTGTAAGGGTGTCAAGGGCCGTCTGTTCTGGGTCTACTGTATGTGTAAGGTCGTCAAGGGCCGTCTGTTCTGGGTCTACTGTATGTGTAAGGTCGTCAAGGGCCGTCTGTTCTGGGTCTACTGTATGTGTAAGGTCGTCAAGGGCCGTCTTGTCTGGGTCGACTGTATGTGTAAGGTCGTCAAGGGCCGTCTGGTCTGGGTCTACTGTATTTGTAAGGGTGTCAAGGACCGTCTGGTCTGGGTTTACTGTATGTGTAAGGTCGTAAAGGCCGTCTGGTCTGGGTCTAATGTATGTGTAAGGTCGTCAAGGGCCGTATGGTCTGGGTCTACTGTATGTGTAAGGTCGTCAAGGGCCGTCTGGTCTGGGTCTACTGTATGTGTAAGGGTGTCAAGGGCCGTCTGTTCTGGGTCTACTGTATGTGTAAGGTCGTCAAGGGCAGTCTGTTCTGGGTCTACTGTATTTGTAAAGGTGTCAAGGGCCGTCTGGTATGGGTCTACTATATGTGTAAAAGTGTCAAGGACCGTCTGGTCTGGGTCTACTGTATGTGTAAGAGTGTCAAGGGCCGTCTGGTCTGGGTCTACTGTATGTGTAAGGGTGTCAAGGGACGTCTGTTCTGGGTCTACTGTATGTGTAAGGGTGTCAAGGGCCGTCTGGTCTGGGTCTACTGTATGTGTAAGAGTGTCAAGGGCCGTCTGTTCTGGGTCTACTGTATGTGTAAGGTCGTCAAGGGCCGTCTGGTCTGGGTCTACTGTAAGTGTAAAGGTGTCAAGGGCCGTCTGTTCTGGGTCTACTGTATGTGTAAGGTCGTCAAATGCCGTCTGTTCTGGGTCTACTGTATTTGCAAGGGTGTCAAGGGCCGTCTGGTCTGGGTCTACTGTATGTATAAGAGTGTCAAGGGCCGTCTGGTCTGGGTCTACTGTATGTGTAAGAGTGTCAAGGGCCGTCTTGTCTGGGTCTACTGTATGTGTAAGGGTGTCAAGGGCCGTCTGGTCAGGGTCTACTGTATGTGTAAGAGTGTCAAGGGCCGTCTGTTATGGGTCTACTGTATGTGTAAGGTCGTCAAGGGCCGTCTGGTCTGGGTCTACTGTATGTGTAAGGGTGTCAAGGGCCGTCTGGTCTGGGTCTACTGTATGTGTAAGAGTGTCAAGGGCCGTCTGTTCTGGGTCTGCTGTATGTGTAAGGTCGTCAAGGGCCGTCTGGTCTGGGTCTATTGTATGTGTAAGGGTGTCAAGGGCCGTCTGGTCTGGGTCTACTGTATGTGTAAGAGTGTCAAGGGCCGTCTGTTCTGGGTCTACTGTATGTGTAAGGGTGTCAAGGGCCGTCTGGTCTGGGTCTACTGTATGTGTAAGGTCGTCAAGGTCCGTCTGTTCTGGGTCTACTGTATTTGTAAGGGTGTCAAGGGCCGTCTGGTCTGGGTCTACTGTATGTGTAAGGGTTCAAGGGCCGTCTGGTCTGGGTCTACTGTATATGTAAGGGTGTCAAGGACCGTCTGGTCTGGGTCTACTGTATGTGTAAGGTCGTCAAGGGCCGTCTGGTCTGGGTCTACTGTATGTGTAAGGTCGTCAAGGGCCGTCTGGTCTGGGTCTACTGTATGTGTAAAGGTGTCAAGGGCCGTCTGTTCTGGGTCTACTGTATGTGTAAGATCGTCAAGGGCCGTCTGTTCTGGGTCTACTGTATTTGTAAGGGTGTCAAGGGCCGTCTGTTCTGGATCTACTATATGTGTAAGAGTGTCAAGGGCCGTCTGGTCTGGGTCTACTGTATGTGTAAGAGTGTCAAGGGCCGTCTGGTCTGGGTCTACTGTATGTGTAAGGGTGTCAAGGGCCGTCTGTTCTGGGTCTACTGTATGTGTAAGGGTGTCAAGGGCCGTCTGGTCTGGGTCTACTGTATGTGTAAGAGTGTCAAGGGCCGTCTGTTCTGGGTCTACTGTATGTGTAAGGTCGTCAAGGGCCGTCTGGTCTGGGTCTACTGTATGTGTAAGGGTGTCAAGGGCCGTCTGTTCTGGGTCTACTGTATGTGTAAGGTCGTCAAGGGCCGTCTGTTCTGGGTCTACTGTATTTGTAAGGGTGTCAAGGGCCGTCTGGTCTGGGTCTACTGTATGTGTAAGAGTGTCAAGGGCCGTCTGGTCTGGGTCTACTGTATGTGTAAGGTCGTCAAGGGCCGTCTGGTCTGGGTCTACTGTATGTGTAAGGGTGTCAATGGCCGTCTGTTCTGGGTCTACTGTATGTGTAAGGTCGTCAAGGTCCGTCTGTTCTGGGTCTACTGTATTTGTAAGGGTGTCAATGGCCGTCTGGTCTGGGTCTACTGTATGTGTAAGAGTGTCAAGGGCCGTCTGTTCTGGGTCTACTGTATGTGTAAGAGTGTCAAGGGCCGTCTGTTCTGGGTCTACTGTATTTGTAAGGGTGTCAAGGGCCGTCTGGTCTGGGTCTACTGTATGTGTAAGAGTGTCAAGGGCCGTCTGGTCTGGGTCTACTGTATGTGTAAGAGTGTCAAGGGCCGTCTGGTCTGGGTCTACTGTATGTGTAAGGGTGTCAAGGGCCGTCTGGTCTTGGTCTACTGTATGTGTAAGAGTGTCAAGGGCCGTCTGTTATGGGTCTACTGTATGTGTAAGGTCGTCAAGGGCCGTCTGGTCTGGGTCTACTATATGTGTAAGGGTGTCAATGGCCGTCTCAGTCAGGTGCAAGATTAAACGCCAGCGGTATTAAGCGAAATGCAAACACAGAGGTAATTTGCTCAATGGGACATATTCGTTTATGCATCATTCCAAAATCTTAATGATTCCAGTAATCTGCCATTCATATAGTATGGCCAAATAGCTGACAGTTCTGATAGATTTTATCTGCTCAAAGCCCAATAATATCGCGATGAATTAGAGTAGCACCTCTAATATCAATCTTGTAAATAACTAAGAAAACGGTTAAAAATGCATAAATATGTAAATTAAACCTCTTTTTCTTTTCAAGTACAGATCCTCTTTTTCAGCCAACTTCTATGTATTGACAACTCTTTAGAATTGTCTCTTCGACTGCATAGGGTGTGATTACGAAATTATGATTTAGGCATCATTTGTAATACTCACCTGTAATTATTATTCAAAACCTACCTAATGGAGAACGATTGTGTGCATATTTACAAAAAAAACCCTGATAATTAAACATTTTCTTGTGCAATTATTATACATAGGTAAGTGGTACCAAAAATGCATTCATGAGCAATTTGGCATATCTTGATAGATGCAGATCAGAGATTAAATTTATACGGCTGCTACACGTTGTATCTAGAGTCTATCCTGTATGTAAATATCCTGTTCTGTTATGTTCCTGTGTGTTGATAACCTGTTTTGTTCTGTCCGTGTGTGTCCATATCCTGTTCTAATTTGATCATGTGTGTCAATATCCTGTTCTGTTCCTATGTGTTAATGTTCTGTTTTGTTTAGGTGTTCAATATTCTGTTCTGTTATTGTGTGACAATATCCTGTTCTGTTATGTTCATGTGTGTTAATATCATGTTCTGTTCTTGTATCCAGAATAGAACATGATATTGATACACAGGAACAGAACAGAACAGAGCAGGATATTAACACCCAGAAATAGAACATGTTTCTGTTCTGTTCCTGTGTGTTAATATCCTGCTCTGTTCTGTTCTGCTCCTGTGTATCAATATCCTGTTCTATTTTGTCACTGTTTGTCAATAACCTGATCTGTTCTTGGGTGTCACTATAATGTTCTGTTCTTATGTGTCAATATCCTGTTTTTCTGTTCCTGTGTGTCAATACATGTATCATGTTCTGTTCTTGTCTGTCAATAACCTGTTCTGTTCTGTTCCTATGTCAGTATCCAACTCTGTTCTGTTCCTTTGTGTCAATAAACTGGTTTGTTCGTTCCTGTTCTTCGATGTCAATATTATGTTATGTTCGTTTCCTGTGTCAGTATCATCCTGTTCTGCTCTGTTTCTGTGTGCCAATAGCATGTTCTGTTCTTGTGTTTCAATATAATGTTTTATTCTGTTCATGCGTCAATATCCTGTTTTGTTCTGTGTGTGTGTGTGTGTGTGTGTGAATATTATTAGTTACACGGTTATTTGGCAGGGTGTACGGGCTGGTATGACCGGGTTAGATCCCGTATTTCCTGAGGCGTTAGCCGAAGGAAATACGTGGTCTAACCCGGTCATACCAGCCCGTACACCCTGCCAAATTACCGTGTAACGAATTTATTACCAGTCAGAGATCCGATTTACCTAATTAAGAAACGAACAGCTCTTATTTTGCTGACATTAGATCTCTAATTGTATGACGACATGACAAAGAAAACATGACGTCATCACAGAGCAAATATGTGTAAGAGAATTTATGATTTAGGCATCATTTGTAATACTCACCTGTAATTATTATTCAAAACCTACCTAATGGAGAACGAGTGTGTGCATATTTACAAAAAAACCCTGATAATTAAACATTTTCTTGTGCAATTATTATACATAGATAAGTGGTACCAAAAATGCATTCATGAGCAATTTGGCATATCTTGATAGATGCAGATCAGAGATTAAATTTATACGGCTGCTACACGTTGTATCTAGAGTCTATCCTGTATGTAAATATCCTGTTCTGTTATGTTCCTGTGTGTTGATAACCTGTTTTGTTCTGTCCGTGTGTGTCCATATCCTGTTCTAATTTGATCATGTGTGTCAATATCCTGTTCTGTTCCTATGTGTTAATGTTCTGTTTTGTTTAGGTGTTCAATATTCTGTTCTGTTATTGTGTGACAATATCCTGTTCTGTTATGTTCATGTGTGTTAATATCATGTTCTGTACTTGTATCCAGAATAGAACATGATATTGATACACAGGAACAGAACAGAACAGAGCAGGATATTAACACCCAGAAATAGAACATGTTTCTGTTCTGTTCCTGGGTGTTAATATCCTGCTCTGTTCTGTTCTGCTCCTGTGTATCAATATCCTGTTCTATTTTGTCACTGTTTGTCAATAACCTGATCTGTTCTTGGGTGTCACTATAATGTTCTGTTCTTATGTGTCAATATCCTGTTTTTCTGTTCCTGTGTGTCAATACATGTATCATGTTCTGTTCTTGTCTGTCAATAACCTGTTCTGTTCTGTTCCTATGTCAGTATCCAACTCTGTTCTGTTCCTTTGTGTCAATAAACTGGTTTGTTCGTTCCTGTTCTTCGATGTCAATATTATGTTATGTTCGTTTCCTGTGTCAGTATCATCCTGTTCTGCTCTGTTTCTGTGTGCCAATAGCATGTTCTGTTCTTGTGTTTCAATATAATGTTTTATTCTGTTCATGCGTCAATATCCTGTTTTGTTCTGTGTGTGTGTATGTGTGTGAATATTATTAGTTACACGGTTATTTGGCAGGGTGTACGGGCTGGTATGACCGGGTTAGATCCCGTATTTCCTGAGGCGTTAGCCGAAGGAAATACGTGGTCTAACCCGGTCATACCAGCCCGTACACCCTGCCAAATTACCGTGTAACGAATTTATTACCAGTCAGAGATCCGATTTACCTAATTAAGAAACGAACAGCTCTTATTTTGCTGACATTAGATCTCTAATTGTATGACGACATGACAAATAAAACATGACGTCATCACAGAGCAAATATGACGTCGTCTCAGAGCAATTTCGAAAGAGGAATTGAAACCTCACTTGTAAACATTAACGCTAACATACGAAAGACCGGCGGTGACATTTCCACTTCAAGATTTCACAAAATAGAATTCATGATTTCACGATTTCACAATTTCATGATTTCATGATTTCATGATTTCACGATTTCACGATTTCACGATTTCACGATTTCACTTCAAAATTTCACAATTTCACGATTTCACGATTTCACAATTTCAAGATTTCACGACTTCACAATTTCTCGATTTCGCAATTTCAACCTCATGTAGAATCTTTTAGCCACGTGGCACGCTGACGTAATTAAGGCAACAGAGTGGCCTTCGCCCTTGAAATCAGGATGGCAATTTGAAATCCATAAATACACCTTTCAACGCCTTTGCAAACAGGCTAGACCCAGCTCAGACGACTCCTATAGGATTTAATCTTATTTAAAATCCATGATGTCATTATTTCTTACAGTTTATTATTAGTTAAATTCTCCTCCAGTACAGTGTCATACAAACATAAGACAATGATTTAACACAATAAACACATGATTGGCAATTCTCATGCATGAATATTTATGCAGGAAAGGGTTAAACAATATTGATGGTGGACCTGAGGACAAGCTACATGCAAAATATGAAGGCCCTCGGCCCTACAGTTCTGGAAGGGAAGATTGTCATAGTTTTCCGCCGTTTCTTTCATCGTGGCTTTTACTTCAACATGTGCGTTTTGATGACGTCATAACAATTCAAATGGATTAAATGAAATCATGAAATCGTGAAATTGTGAAATCATGAAATTGTGAAATCGTGAAATTGTGAAATCGTGAAATTTTGAAGTGAAATCGTGAAATCGTGAAATTATGAAATCGTGAAATTGTGAAATTGTGTAATCGTGAAATTGTAAAATCGTGAAATTGTGAAATTTTGAAGAGAAATCGTGAAATCGTGAAATTGTGAAATTGTGAAATTTTGAAGAGAAATCGTGAAATCGTGAAATCGTGAAATTGTGAAATTGTGAAATCGTGAAATTGTGAAATCGTGAAATTGTGAAATTTTGAAGAGAAATCGTGAAATCGTGAAATTGTGAAATTGTGAAATCGTGAAATTGTGAAATTTTGAAGTGAAATCGTGAAATTGTGAAATCGTGAAATTGTGAAATCGTGAAATTGTGAAGTGAAATCGTGAAATTGTGAAATCATGAAATCGTGAAATCATGAAATTTTGAAGTGAAATCGTGAAATCGTGAAATTGTGAAATCGTGAAATCGTGAAATTGTGAAATCGTGAAATCGTGAAATCGTGAAATCGTGAAATTGTGAAATTGAGAAATCGTGAAATCATGAATTGCTTTGTGTGAAATCTTGAAATGGAAATGTCACCGCCGGTCTTTCGTACTAACACGTTGTACTGATAAGTTGATAGTGTTAAATTGAGGAACGTATGGGGTACAGTTTTTTACGTTTATTATCGATTATTTGGTCGTAATCCATCCAGAATTATTAGAGTAAGGACGATATGAAATTTCGAATCGACGCTAAAAATAAAAACAAAATGAATGACGTCACGCGTCAAATTGAATAATTCTGTATTCTCCGTGGAAGCCGCTGAATACGGTACTGTACACCCCGGCAGTTTTTGGCTAACTGACCAATCAAATTCCAAGGATTTACTCTGACTGGTAATAATCTGTTCTATGATGCTCCTGTGTTTCAATAAAACGTTCCGTTCTTTCCATGTGTATCAATATCGTGTTCGCTCTGTGCTGTACCTGTGTTTCAATATAATGTTCTGTTCTTTTCCTGTGTGTTAATATCCTGTCCTGTTCCGTTCCTGTGTTAACATAATACATGTACAACGTATTTTGTTCTGTTCACATGTGTCAATGCCCTGTTCTGTTCTGTTATTGTGTTTCAATTATATTTGAATTATTATCCTGTTTTGTTCTGCTCTTTTTAATACCTTGTTTTATTCTTTCCTGAGTGTCAAAAATATCTTGTTTCTGTTCCTTTGTAAGCATCATGTTCTATTCCGACTCGTATAGCAATATCGTGTTGTTTTAAATGTTATAAATTGTGTTATAAGTTAAATGTTCTTTTCTGCTCTTGTAAATTACTATTCCATTTTGTTCTATTCCTGTGATTCAGGATCACGTTCTGTTCTGCTCCAGCCTGGCGATGTTCTGTTCTGTTCCAGTGTGTCAATGTTCTGATCTATTCCTGCGTTTCAATACCAAGTTTTGTTTTGGTAAAGATATGTCACTGGAATGGGTTGTTATCCGGTGAAAACTCTTTCTTCTAATAGCATAAACAGATAACAACCAAATCCGTGACATATCTGTAATATCAACTACCAGATATTGATTATCTGATATACATTAAATTAAACGAAATTACCCAAAATAACCCATTCGGAATGACCAATAATAAAAGTCACCGGCTTTTTAATACATCACAAATTCTGTTCGATAACGTTATGTGTACACAGAATTACATAAAAACCATTTACATTTTGTTTCAGTTTTTTTACAGACATTTCGTAACACCATCTGATCAAGAAAGATAATACTTCTTGGATATTTACCATTTTGTATGATTACCGCCCTTTGTGTCAACACGGCGGCCTGGGTGCACACGTTGTTAACCTATGAGCTGAGAAAAGTGTTATTTGCAAAACGGTTCATCCGTTCCATTTTCAAAATACATGATACAGTAAAGTCTCTCTTCAGCGACCACCAAACCGATGACAGATGATTAAATCTTTACTGTCACCATGGATATTGGTCAAATTAATTTTGGTATTGGTACAAGAACACACAAGTTTTTAGCCATTGCAGAAACTGTATACTTATATCTGTATTACTTCATAAGCAAAAGAGTATAATGCAGAAAGCTCCATTAGGTGATATTCATTAAAGTTTCCACAGGAGCTTTCTGCATTACATCCGTCCTGCATTAAGGAACCACATTAAGCAACGTCTGTAACTCTTTCGCTGCCAATGTCTGTGGTCTGCTACCTTTGTCGTCTGCTGCAATTTTCATTTATTACATTTTTGCTTCTTATAACTTAGTCACAGTAACAAACAGTTTAGCTCCTGATGAGACACCGTGAGATATTCGGCGTGTCTCATCTGAACTCAAACTGTTTGCATTATTAATCACAGATGCGTCATTGGCAGCGAAAGAGTTAAGATACACCAATGTTTAAGATACAAACATGTTTAAGATGCATCCATGTTTAAGAGACATCAATGTTCCATGTTTAAGATATATCCATGTTTAAGATACATACATGTTTATCCGTTAAAGTGATACTCTATTTGCAATTTGTTTTAAAAATGCTTAAAAATTATATAAACCATTTGTTTATATGCTGAAAAGAAGTATATATCGCAAGACAACCATTCGAATAAACACCGAAGAAGACAAATCTACATGTATTTGATATCGAAAAGCCGATGTTATTCGTCAATGTATTAGTATTCATTTTTGTTGCGTTTTTGTTTCGTTAACTGTTCGATGTGTTGTAGAATAAAAATTATAAGCATCGGTGAAAACGGTTTATTTTGTATCACATGGACACCTTTTTTATATAAAGTTGAAATTGACAATCCCTATATAAAATGATTTAACATAACAAATACTAAGTACATGTTATTAAGGCTATTGTATTCGACTTATTCGATAATCACTTGGGTATTTGGGTATTTAGATTGTTCATAAGAGGAAGCCTTCCATCTGGCTTGCATAATTATCTGGACGTCGCGACTGAACCACCGTTAACACATTCCCCCATAGGCTATTTTTAGATCCAACCTCTTTGAATAAATCTACCGAAAAGGAGCATTAACTGGAGAAAAGGAAAAGTTCAGAATTTCGTAGTTTAAAACCATTGTGATAAATAGAGCATTTGCTCCTATAGGAGCAAATGCTCTATTTATCACAATTGTTTCAACGGGTGACTTTTACAGAGGGGTCAAAAGGCGTCAATATGAGGGAATGGGCTAAAGTGATAGTGTCTACTTGCAGCGCAATTTAAAGATGAATAAACATTACATACATCATTTGTTTATTTGCTTAAAAGAAGAATATCGTAAGAAAACCTATCGACAAACGCTGGAGAAGAGAAAACTTTCATTTGTTTGATAAAGAAGAGTCGCCGATGTATTTAGTGTTTATTCGTGGTCGCGTTTTAGTTTCGCAACTGTTCGACACAGGTCGATAGTATTTTGTTATACAACACTAACTGATACGTATCAGCGAAAACGGTTTGTTTTGTATCACAGGGACATTTATCGATTCAAGTTCAAATGTACAAATTTTCATAAGAATGATTGAACATAATAAATACAGTAAAACCTCTCTATAACGGCCAATAAATTAAATCAAATATTTTGTGTTAAAGGCAGGTGGCTGCTTACAGCAAGGCGAAAGTAAAACAGAACGCTCCTATAGGAGCGTTCTGTTTTACTTTCACCTTGCTTTAAGCAGGTAAGTAGTACTTGTACTGACCCTAAAGTACTCTTTGCAAACGTTATCATCCGTTCCATTATAAAACTTCAGGGTACAATAAAACTTCAGGGTACAATAAAACTTCAAGGTACAATAAAACTTCAAGGGACAATAAAAATAGCTTACGGCAGACGTATACAGAAAGCTATGCAGAAATATCTCCTAGGAACTTTCGTCCTGCATTAAGCAACTGCCTCCTTTCAAAGCCATTTATGCAACTACATGTACATTAAGTAGTGGTTTAACAGAGGTTTTACTGATATCAAATCGCTCACGGCAGGTTTAAGTTTAGGTTAGTTAGTTTAGCCTATATTGTGTTTTAATAATATTTTTCTAGTTTCAATTGCATGGAGAATCTTTTAACTAAAGTTAATCCTTTCCCTCATAGATATTTATTTCAGAATTATTACTGGACTGAATTTTTACAATTACGCTTTTACAAAAACAATTTGGGCTGTGACAGAAACTTCAGAATAAGACCTATACCTTTCCATTAGCAAACAGAGTAGGACCAGATCAGACAGCTCATACAGTATTTGCAAAGGTTCCAAAACTTGTCTGTATACGTTTATGCAAGTACATGTTTACTGTATTTCTAACGCAATGCTGGTATTTGTATGTGGTTTATGCATGTATAATGTATTTCTAACTGTATGTGGTTTATGAATGTATAATGTATTTCAAACTGTATGTGGTTTATGCATGTATAATGTATTTCTAACTGTATGTGGTTTATGAATGTATGATGTATTTCTAACTGTATGTGGTTTATGAATGTATAATGTATTTCTAACTGTATGAGGTGTATGCATGTATAATGTATTTCTAACTGTATGCGGCCTGTGCATGTATAATGTATTTCTAACTGTATGCGGTTTATGCATGTATAATGTATTTCTATCTGTATGTGGTCTATGCATGTATAATGTATTTCTATCTATATGTGGTTTATGCATGTATAATATATTTCTGTCTGTATGCGATTTATGCATGTATAATGTATTTCTATCTGTATGTGGTCTATGCATGTATGATATATTTCTAACTGTATGTGGTCTATGCATGTATAATATATTTCTAACTGTATGCGGTCTATGCATGTATAATGTATTTCTAACTGTACGTGGCATATGCATGTATAATGTATTTCTATTTGTATGTGGTCTATGCATGTAGTATGTATTTCTAACTGTACGAGGTTTATGAATGTATTATTATGTATTTCTAACGCCATGTTGGTATCTGCATTGTTTATGCATGTATAATGTATTTCTAACTATGCGGTCTAATACATGCATGTATAATGTATTCTAGCGCTATGTTGGTATGTATGTTGGTTTTTATTCAGAGATGCAAATCCAGTACACGCACACTTTTACCATTGCTAACGCTATGGTGGTATGTGTGTTGGTGTTTATTCAGAGATGCAAATCTAGTACACGCACACTTTTACCATTACTAACGCTATGTTGGTATGTGTGTTGGTTTTGATTCAGAGATGCAAATCTAGTACACGCACACTTTTACCATTACTTAGGCTTTTGAGGAACTATTGACCAGACATCATGACACAATCTTTGAAGAAGCAATTGACCAAGTTTCTAACAGCAACGATACTCGGCGTCTCATCCGGATCCAAACTGTTTACAAATGCGAGTGGCATCAAAACATTTTGAAAAGATAAGTACATGTATGTCAAAACCTTTTGATTGCAGTATTAACACGCAATCTTAGAACTTGTATTTTCTTTTTTGAATTGTTAGGAGAGTAAAGAGTATAGATAAATCACATTGTTTTAATGTATGCAGAGAAAGAAACTGACTGGAACCTGGTCAGGATTAATTCGAAATAGTATTTAGATGTTTATTTCGTTTATATGTTGCACACTTTAAATATAACGCTAATTTACACAAGGCATCTTTGTTTACAGTTTTCATTAAACCATTAAATTTAAATACAGATGGTATGTTATAATAACATATTTGTAGGTATTGGTCTCCTAATTCTTTATAGAGAGGACAAATACAAATAAAATTATACGTGTCTTCCAGATCACGCATATTACAACACAAGCAATAGCACTTTACTCCATGAATATCCGTGTATGAAATAATGACTGTTATATTAGTTCATTGACACAGGAATTGTTTGCCATGGCAGAAACTGTAGAATCATATATAAATTATATCATAAGCAAACAGAGCTTGGTCTACTCTGTTTACAAAGGCGTAAAAAGGTGTATTTATGGAGCAACGGGTTAATGTAGGGTGGAAATCGTGCACAAGGAGTCACTGTGGGTACAAGGAGACTCAATGGGTAAAAGTGGGACACTGTGGGTACAAGGAGACACAATGGGTACAGGGAGACACTATGGGTACAAGGAGACACTGTGGGTACAAGGAGACACTGTGGGTACAAGGAGACATTGTGGGTACAAGGAGACACTATGAGTACAAGGAGACACTGTGGGTACAGGGAGACATTATGGGTACAGGGAGACACTATGGATACAGGGAGACACTATGGGTACAAGGAGACACTGTGGGTACAAGGAGACACAATGGGTACAGGGAGACACTATGGGTACAGGGAGACACTATGGGTACAAGGAGACACTGTGGGTACAAGGAGACACAATGGGTACAAGGAGACACTGTGTGTACAAGGAGACACTATGGGTACAGGGAGACACTATGGGTACAGGGAGACACTATGGGTACAGGGAGACACAATGGGTACAGGGAGACACTATGGGTACAGGGAGACACTATGGGTACAAGGAGACACTATGGGTACAAGGAGACACTATGGGTACAGGGAGACACAATGGGCACAAGGAGACACTATGGGTACAGGGAGACACTATGGGTACAGGGAGACACTATGGGTACAGGGAGACACTGTGGGTACAAGGAGACACTGTGGGTACAAGGAGACACTATGAGTACAGGTGGGACACTATGAGTACAGGGAGACACTATGGGTACAGGGAGACACTATGGGTACAAGGAGACACTGTGGGTACAAGGAGACACTGTGGGTACAAGGAGACACTATGAGTACAAGGAGACACTGTGGGTACAAGGAGACACAATGGGTACAAGGAGACACTATGGGTACAAGGAGACACAATGGGTACAGGGAGACACTATGGGTACAAGGAGACACAATGGGTACAAGGAGATACTGTGGGTACAAGGAGACACTATGCGTACAAGGAGACACTGTGGGTACAAGGAGACACAATGGGTACAGGGAGACACTATGGGTACAAGGAGACACAATGGGTACAGGGAGACACTATGGGTACAGGGAGACACTATGGGTACAGGGAGACACTGTGGGTACAGGGAGACACTATGGGTACAAGGAGACACTGTGGGTACAAGGAGACACTATGGGTACAGGGAGACACTATGGGTACAAGGGGACACTATGGGTACAAGGAGACACTATGGGTACAAGGAGACACAATGGGTACAGGGAGACACTATGGGTACAGGAGACACTATGGGTACAGGGAGACACTATGGGTACAGGGAGACACTATGGGTACAAGGAGACACTGTGGGTACAAGGAGACACTATGGGTACAGGGAGACACAATGGGTACAGGGAGACACTATGGGTACAGGGAGACACAATGGGTACAAGGAGACACTATGGGTACAGGGAGACACTATGGGTACAGGGAGACACTATGGGTACAAGGAGACACTATGGGTACAAGGAGACACTATGGGTACAAGGAGACACAATGGGTACAAGGAGACACTATGTGTACAGGGAGACACTATGGGTACAGGGAGACACTATGGGTACAGGGAGACACTATGGGTACAAGGAGACACTATGGGTACAAGGAGACACTATGGGTACAAGGAGACACAATGGGTACAAGGAGACACTATGGGTACAGGGAGACACTATGGGTACAGGGAGACACTATGGGTACAGGGAGACACTATGGGTACAAGGAGACACTGTGGGTACAAGGAGACACTGTGAGTACAGGGAGACACTATGAGTACAGCTGGGACACTATGAGTAAAAGTGGGACAATGTGGATACAAGGAGACACTATAGGTAAAAGTGGGACAATGTGGGTACAAGGAGACACTATGAGTACAGGTGGGACACTATGAGTAAAAGTGGGACAATGTGGGTACAAGGAGACACTATGGGTATAACACTTTGGGTACAAGGAGACAATATGGGTACAAGGAGACACTATGGGTACAAGTGAGACACTAGGGGTAAAAGTGGGACACTGAGGGTACAAGCAGACACTATGGGTAAAAGTAGGACACTGTGGGTACATGGAAACTCTATGGGTACAAGTGGGACACTACGGATACTAGTGGGAAACTATCGGTACAAGGAGACAATATGGGTACAAGGAGACACTATATGTACAAGGAGACACTGTGGGTAAAAGTGGGTCATTGTGGGTACACGGAGACATTATGGATACAAGTGGGACACTGTGGGTAATAGTGGAACACTATACGTGAAATTGGGATATTGTGTATAAATGGGACACTGCGTACAAGAGGGGGCACAGTGTGTACAAGGGGTCCTAAGTGTACATTGGGAAAAATATATGTACAAGAGAATCACTATGTGTACAAAGAGAACACTATATGTACAAGGAAGACACTATGTGTACAAGGAGACACTACATGTACAAGGTGAATACTATGTGTACAAGGGGTAGCCATGTGTATAAGAGAGGCACTATGTATACAAGGGGACGCTATATGTACAACGGGACGCTATATGTACAAGGAGACACTATGTGTACAAGGGGTGATATGTATACAAGCGAGACACTATGTGTACAAGGGGTGCTATGTGTACAAGGGAGATACTATGTGTACAAGGGGCGTTATGTGTACAAGGGTGAACTATGTATACAAGGAGACATTATGTGTATAAGGGGGCGCTATGTGTACAAGGGAGACACACTTTATATACAAGTGGGTGTTATGTGTACAATGATATACTACGTACAGAAGGGGGGACATTGACTACACTGAATGTATACAGGGACACTATGTGTTCAAAGGGGTACAATGTGTTCAAGGAGACACTATGAACAGAAGAGGGAGATATTAAATGCATGAGAGGCACTATGTATACATTTGACCACTGTGTGTACAAGGGGGCGCTATGTGTACAAGGGAGTACTATGTGTACAATGGGGGGGCGCTATGTGTACAAGTGGTGTTATATGTACAAGGGGGTACTACGTGTACAAGTAGATACTACATGTACGTACAGAAGGGGGCATCGAATGCATGGGAGGCACTGTGTGTATATACGGAGCACTATGCGTATAAGGGTGTACTATGCGTAAAAGGAAATCCTACGTGTACTCAGGGGTACTATGTGTACAAGGGTATACTATGTGTACAAGGAGACACTACCTACAGAAGTGGGAGCCATTGAATACATGGGAGGCACTATGTGTACATGGGAGCACTGTGTGTTCAAGAGGGCACTATGTGTATAAGGGGGCACTATGTGATGTGTACAATGTGTAGCGCTTTTGAACGCACATATCCTGTATGAAAAGAGCGCTATATAAATGTGGTATAATAATAAAAATAATAATAACAATGGGGACAGTGTGTGTACAAGGGGGTTCTATGGGTACGAGCGGGATACTATATGTACAAGGGGGTTCTATGGGTACGAGCGGGATACTATATGTACAAGGGGGTTCTATGGGTACGAGCGGGATACTATATGTACAAGGGGGGGGGGGGGTACTATGGTACAAAACGGTCATTTTCTTAGAGGAGAGACTATGAGTTCATGGGACACTATGGATACAAGAGGGGCAATGTATGTACAATGGGAACACTATATGTACAAAGGGGGCATGTATGTGTGCAAGGGGGCATGTATGTGTACAATATTGACATTATGTGTACTAGGACACTATGTGTAAAAATGAGACACTATGGGTACAAGAGGGGACACAGTGTGTACAAGGGGGACTAGGGGTACAAGGGGGCACTATATGTACAAGGGAAACACTTTGAATACAAGGGATATACTATGTGTTCAAAGGGGACACTAAGGGTACAATTGGGACAATATGGTTACAAAAGTGGACACTATGGGTACAAGCCTTTTTTGTCCATATTGCAGTTGTGCTAAGGCAGGATGGAATAAAACTTGATTTATTCGCGAGCCATGAGCGAATTCGTGATCATCTTTGTTAACAGCTTGTTACTCGGCGCCGTATTAGGATCAACTGTTTGAAAATGAAACAAAGGGGAAGATACTATAACAATTAGAATTTTTTCAGATAATTGCAGAAATATATATGTACCCATCATTATCATACACTAAGTACAAAACCTGTATATTGTTGCCTGCAAACATCGCAGTCTGCTTTAAGTTTCAGAGTGGACTTTCCTTCAATTTCTTTTAAAAAACGTATTTAAGTAGGGTATCCTGATACGACGCCGATTTATACGACGAGTTATCCGCACCCAAACAGTTTGCAATGGCATTTATACGACGAGTTATCTGCACCCAAACTGTTTGCAATGACATTTATACGACGAGTTATCTGCACCCAAACTGTTTGCAATGACATTTATACGACGAGTTATCTGCACCCAAACTGTTTGCAATGACATTTATACGACGAGTTATCCGCACCCAAACAGTTTGCAATGGCATTTATACGACGAGTTATCTGCACCCAAACTGTTTGCAATGACATTTATGCGACGAGTTATCTGCACCCAAACTGTTTGCAATAGTATTTATACGACGAGTTATCTGCACCCAAACTGTTTGCAATGGCAATCGCAGATATTCATATCATATTACGCCCTATTAGTCGTTTACTGCTTGCCTCATCTGGATCCACACAGTAACTGTAGATCAGATCTACAAACATGGCACACCCTGATCAGACATCTTCCACAGGAGTACTTTGTTTTCGGGTCTCCTGTTTGCAAAGGCGTAAAAAGGCGTTTATGAGAGAAATGATTAAGAGATGTGTTTGTATGTGATTTGGGGTATAAATACACAAACTCGAAAACGTAATGTACTTAGATTATGCAGTTGTATCACGTTAACCCTTTCCTTCATAAATACACCTGTCTACGCCTCTGTAAAGGTCACCTATTGAAACCATTGTGATAAATAGAGCATTTGCTCCTATAGGAGCAAATGCTCTATTTATCACAATGGTTTCAAACTACAAAATTCTAAAACAATCCTTTTCTCTAGTAATATTCCTTTTCGGTAGATTTATTCAAAATGGTTGTATAAAATAGCCTATGAGGTAATGGGTTAACTCTAATCCTGTTGTGAAAAGATGTCCACTCAATGTTACGAAATTTAGACTCGTTCAGGTTTGTGAGAAGCTATCAACTGAGAGCCAAACAGCTTGGATCCTGATCATACACCGAGTTAGCCAAACAGCTTGGATCCTGATGAGACACCGATGTAGCAAAACAACTTGGATCCTGATCAGACACCGAGTTAGCCAAACAGTTCGGATCCTGATCAGACACCGAATTAGCCAAACAGCTTGGATCCTGATGAGACACCGAGTTAGAAAAACAACTTGGATCCTGATCAGACACCGAGTTAGCAAAACAACTTGGATCCTGATCAGACACCGAATTAGCCAAACAGTTTGGATCCTGATCAGACACCGAGTAAGCCAAACAGCTTGGATCCTGATCAGACACCGAGTTAGCCAAACAGCTTGGATTCTGATCAGACACCGAGTTACTCCGCGTGTCATCTGGATCCATGCTGTTTGCAAAGTCAGGTCGCGGATAGCTGAATAAGTGTTTAAGGCAACAGAGGATGTGGGTTAAGGTAGCTGGATACGGGCTAGGGTAGCTAGATACGGGCTAGGGTAGCTAGATACGGGCTAGGGTAGCTGGATACGGGCAAGGGTAGCTGGATGCGGGTTAGGGTAGCTGGGTACAGGCTAAGGTAGCTGGATACGGGCTAGGCTAGCTGGATAAGGGTTAAACATAGCAGAATAAGGGTTGATAATAAACTAGTTTAAGCTCATTACAAGTAGTGTTGACTTACATATTTTGCCTAATGCTTTCTATGGTGGCATATTTCTTACACCACTTACTACTTAGTTTTTATTGCTTTCGAAGAATACAATATAGCGATCGGGTCGTACTTTTCTTTTACGGCAAAGAGTTCACTATTTCTTGTAGTGAACATGCGCAAGACAAAATAGTTCTCTTCAATTCTGCACTAGTTTGGTTGTACAATGTTCACGTATTTATTTACTTTTCATCCATTACTTCGCTTTGTAAGATAATTACTACTTGTCTACACAAGGTCAACCTTTCAAAAGCTTGAACTGAATAAACTCAAAAGAAAACGCGAAAGAATATCGGTATGACAAAACACCGGATATGACAGGATAAGAAGTTCATATCCGCGGATATCAGTTGCGCAGTCTAAAATCAGCCACAAAAGCATTCACTCATATCCGCGGATATGAACGTCATGCCCGGTGTTTAGTCAAACATTGTTTTTGCAACACATTGGCGTTTCTAAAGCAGCAATTTAGCTTGTCTATTTCCCCCCATTCACCAATTGCTTCTCCGCCGATATCGAGGAATTCCCATCTAAAAAACCTGTTGTGGTTTTTTTCATCGATCAATTACCTTTCCGCCGATAGGGAGAGAGCACATGGGGTTATTTCGTGGGTCTACATGGTCTAAAAGGTAAAAAAATGGGGTCGATTTAGTGCTATATTGTATATAATGTAGCACTAAATCGACCCAAATTTTGTTTTACCTTTTAGACCATGTAGACCCACGAAATGGCCCCATGTGGGAGAGAGAGGGCAATTTGTATATCTGTAATATAATAAGGAAATTAGCCGCAGCTTAAAGGTTCGACTTTAAGTCCAGGAAGTCACCTATTTGCTAGTGTATTGACGAAGGTCAATACACGATTTAAATTGGTGTTGCGACAAATGACCGCCAAATACCTCTTGCAACAACTCCACAAGCTAGCTTCGATGTAAATGAGATAAACGCACCGCCAGAACATGTTAATACGTTGAAAACGCTTATTGAAGAATATTCTGACATATTCTCACAGTCGGAATACGATTTAGGTTGTTACCCCCACAGTCAGGTCGAGCTACCTACCTCCGAACAGTTGTTAAACAAAGACCCTATAGAGTACCCTTTTCTGACAGGCAAACTTTAAGAGAAAAATTGGACGGTTTACTTAAAGCAGACGTCATACGACCGAGTATGTCGCCGTATGCTTCTCCCTGCTTATTAGTCAATAAAAAGGACGGGTCAAAACGTTTGGTAATAGACTTTCGCAAACTTAATTCATTGATCAAACCTACGAGTTACCCGCTACCTCGTGTGGACGATATTCTAAGTTCTCTCAACGGCTCAAAGTATTTCACTAGTTTAGATCTGTCCAATTCATACCACCAGTTGGAGTTATCTCCAAACGATCGCCAAAAAACGGGTTTTGTTTGTGAATTTGGCCTTTTTGAATATAATAGACTCCCTTTTGGCATAAATATAGCGTGTGGCAAGTTTCAGTCTGTTATGGCACAAGTACTAAAAGACTGCGCGTCATTTTGTCAAGTATATTTAGATGACATATTGATACATAGTTCAACACTGTCAGATCATATCAGGCATGTACGAGCAGTATTTGACTGCCTCCGGGCAAACTGTCTCAAGCTCAAACTACGTAAGTGTGCATTCTTGAAAGAGAGCTGTCATTATCTAGGTCACGTGATAACGGCTAACGGTATCAAACCAGATGAGAACAAAGTCAAGGCCTTAAAGAAATTGCGTACTCCTAAAACCGTTCGAGATGTCAGGGCGTATTTAGGTTTGACAGGTTACTATAGACGGTTTGTCAACAATTATGCAAAAATCAGTGAACCGTTGACACGCCTGACTCAGAAGAATGTTAAGTTTGAGTGGTCATCGCTTTGTGAGTCTAGTTTTCGCGAGATTAATAGGCGATTGGAGGAACTTCCAGAATTAGCTCACCCCGATCTGAATCTACCCTATACTCTATACACTGATGCATCCGACAACGCAATCGGATCTGTGTTAGTTCAGTCTGCGACTGGTCACCCTGACGATGAACGTCCCATATTCTATTTGAGCCACAAGCTATCAAAAACTCAAAGGAAATATAGCACGATCCTAAAAGAAGCCTTTGCTATAGATTTCAGCCTTCAAAAGCTTAACTGTTATCTCCAAAACAGTAAGTTTGTGGTAAAGTCTGACCATAAGCCTCTTGAACACCTACTAACAGCTAATTTCGACAATAAACAGTTACAAAGGTACGCTTTAAACATCAGTTGTTATGACTGTAAAATCGAATATATTCCTGGACCGAAAAATCTAGCTGCCGACTTTTTGTCAAGACCCCAAGACCCGGTCACTGATAGTGACGTCAGTTCTAGCCTCGAGGATCAAATCGAGCAATTGAACTCAAAGAAAGCTGCTGTATGCGCAATTAATAGCGAACGCCTCTGTCCCAAACGCCTTGCAAACCAATCTGACCCACCTGTCAAACTGCCTCATGATGAATTGCCTACGGTTATGTGTTACGACATGGAAGTCGAACAACTTATTGACCCGGAATTAAGCAAATTAATTAGACGTGTACAAACAAACTCCCTTACACATAGTGAAAACCGGAAATTTGTCATTAGAGATGACATACTGTATTACATAACCAATCCAGACAGTGAACCTGTCCTCAGAATCTACGTGCCTTCGCATTTAAAGGACATTGTACTTCAATCTTATCATGATGTGGGGCACCCCGGGTCTACTCGGTTATATTCAGCTATCAAATCTAAGTACTATTGGCCAAACCTTTTTAAAGAATGTGTAACACTTGTCGAACAGTGTATATTCTGTCAGTCAGTTAATCCTAAGCCAAACCGTTCACCCCTTGCTGAACCTCCAATTCCAAGCTACCCGTTCAGCACCATTTCTGTCGACTGCGTCGGTCCTCTAACGGAAACGGCATCCAAAAATAAATACATGATAGTTTTTGTATGTCAGCTTACCGGATGGCCTGAAATAGTCCCGGCTAGCAATATCACTTCTGAAGCTGTCCTAAACGCATTCTATGAAAATATATTCTGGCGTTATGGGTCTGTACTGCGCATTATAACTGATAATGGCGCTTGTTTCGTCTCTAGGAGCTTTACGGACACTATGAAAGAGTTACGAATAAATCACGTTCGTACCTCTGTTTACAGGCCACAGGGAAATGGCAAAAACGAGCGTTGCCATAAAACTTTCAATGCAATTTTAACGAAGTTGGCTATGCAAAACCCCTGCGATTGGGACATCGTAATCAATCAAGCGTTAGGCGGAATACGGTTTAACCCTTCCGAGAGTAGTCAGCATAGCCCCTACTTTTTGTTATTTGGCCGAGACCCAGTCTTGCCCATTGATACGTTACTTGGCAAACGCTTAAAGTATTATGGAAATGACTACCATTTGGAAATGTTAGAACGGAACCATGAGATCTATTGTAAGGTGTTTTCAAACTTGCTCAAGTCTCGAAAACGTGTTAAGCGCTACGCTGATAAGGGAACCAAACAGGAAAATTATAAGGTTAATGACTGTGTCTATTACAAGAATTTAAACAGACGTGATAAGCTTACGCAAAAGTGGTATCCTTATTACCGTGTGTTACAGATAAAAGGTCCAAAAACACTTCTAATTAAAAACCAGCTAGATAACCATGTAGTTTCCTGTCATATTGACCAAATAAGAAAGGCGGCCATTGAAGATTGGACGTTGCCTAGCGACCATGACTTTAACCCTAGACCTGTCAGAAATTGCCGCTATGTAATATCACCAAATCACTCTTCCACAGCCACTGATAACCAAGATCATAACAGTAACCCCCTAAGGGCTAAACGTCTACTGTCGAAACGCGCTAGAGATGCACGTAGCTCTCAAAACCAATCTCGTACAGATCCTGATGATTACATTCCCCTGCAGAAATTACAATGTAAACTACGGAAATCAGAATATGACAGAGTAATTCGGACGACTTCGGCGTCCTCCGATAACCCCTCCGATATGCGTGTGTCAAACTCCGAGACTGAGTGTCCCATAGTTACACCTGGTCCCATAATTACACCTGTTTCGACTGACACAATTTCGAAACCTTTTGATTCTGATACAGTTATCATTACAGACTCAGAAAATAGCATGTCTGAGCAATCTGACAGCCGCATGTCAGTGCAAGCCATATCCAAGTATTCCTACCCTGTCAATTGGATTAAAAATGCTCTCGGTTTAACTAGGCCAAAACAGTGAGAGAATTCTATATTCGTTGTGTAGATCCCCTGGGTCGCAGCCCAGAGAACAACTGTAGACTGTACATGTAAATAGTAGCGATAATTATGTAGCCAACGTGTTGGCTGAAGGCAAACAGTTGCCTATACAGAAAGTGGGGTTCAGCAATGTGCTATTTTACCCTGTAGTTATGAGTTATAACTAACAAAAATATTACGTGATCTGAGAATTACGCGTATATGTAAATAGAAATGTGTTTGTAGATTTCTGTAGATTAAGGGTAAGCGATGTGCTATATAGTCCCTTATGCTGGTGATATTACTAACCAGGTTTGAGAGTTATAATAGATATGACGTCATTATAGAATAGTTGGTTGAATTTAAATTTATTCTGCTGTAAGCGATGCATTACTTATCTTATATGAAGATAAGGGGAATAAATTGTAAATTACAGAGAAAATCGAACATTGTGCACATGTTTGATTAAGAGTTGTATATAGGATTGAAGTTGAGTAAATTGTTACTGAGTTGTAAATTTGATTGTTAGTTGTTTGAGCTCAATACTAACTGTCAACCGCAAACAGCGTCTACCGAGTTGATTGTACATAGATTATTTAAGGGTTACCTCAATGCGTTGTTAAAATCTAATGTTATCTACATTAGTTGATGAAGTAATGTTGTTAATTATGATTGTTTAGGTATCCTTGTTCTTGAGTAGATTGTACACTGATCCTATATTTTTTTTGTTTATTACAGTAGAGCCATTATGGTGCTCGCACTGCTACTCATGACATTTTGCTCGCTCTCGTCAGGCGAAATAGTATTAAAAAACCATGTAGTGTTTAAAACTTTAAGACAAGTTTCTACTTCTAAGGCACATTGGAATCTAGCGCTTATTATAGATTTAAAGGCATACCCAATGATGTTGGGCGAACTCAGGACCCAGATTGTTCGAATTAGAGCTATTACTGAACGTGCTCAAGTTCAACTTGCTTCAGATAAACTTTCAAACACTAAACCCCTGACAGATACACTAGGAGAAATTAAAATGTACTTAGAAACATTTGATAGTACACATTCTGAACTACTTGACGAGTTTCGTTCCCTAACCTACTTCGCCCCTAGCAGAGACAAACGCTCCTTGCTACCTTTGGGCGGGATATTTAAATTTCTTTTCGGCACGGCTGATAGTCATGACATTGACGCGGTCAGCCGTCACGTAAATCAATTGGAAAATTCACAAAAACAGGTACTCCATATCTTAGAACATAACCTCTCAATATCAAACACTACCCGACTTGAAGTCTCCCAAAACCGGGATACGATCAATAAAATTCTTACCTCACTCGCGGGCCTTCGGTTAGAGAGACAAATCCTACAACTAACATCCTTCCACGAATTAATGAATTATATCCACACCATGATTGCTGATATCCAAACATTATATAACCGTGCACGATTGTACCTTTTAGATTTTGAAATCAAATTAAATTCCCTGGCTAAGCAAAATGTGTCCCCTTCTGTGGTATCGTCTCACAAACTTTACGAATTATTAAACCAAATTCAAACGCACCTCCCAGAGGGATACGTATTTCCGGTCAAACTTAATGCATTGTGGTCCTACTACGGTTCACTGCATACGACTTCCCTCATGAATTCTAATCATCTAGCTATTGTCATGCAATTGCCCTTAAGGCCTGTCAATGAGATATTTTCGCTGATTCAAGCATATCCGATTCCTGTACCTTATAACAATGTGTCGGCTAATATTAAGCTGACGTCTGATTCCGGTACATTAACCGCTGCTGTTGAGTTGGAAACTAACCATTTCCTAATAAATGATAAACAGTCTCATTACGTCATGTTAACTGAATTTGAAGCAAAAAGTTGCCTGGCAGAAAAATTGCCATTTTGTGAAATTGGGAAGGGATTTTTATCAACTTATAACTCGGACATTTGTGTCATTAGATCTTATTTAAGTCATCACTCGCCTCAAGCGCTTCCTTGTAGAACAATAGTCAGGTCAAATCAACTCTTACCCAGTGCAACTTCTCTAGCTCAAAATAGATGGCTACTGATTACAGATTCTGCCATTCCATTTGCCGTTAATTGCTTAAACGGAACGCGCTCTCAACTAGTCATCAGACCACCGATCAAGATCATAACCCTGCCCCCATTATGTCAAGCATATAGCTCCAAATTATCCTTACCTATGTTTTTCGAATCTAATACAACAGCTAATTTAGTCTCCGGCTACGATCTGCAGCCGATCAAACTTGAAAATTATACGTTATCGGAAATTTGGCAACCATTTCATAAACAATTCCAAAATACAACAGCTGTTGCTATTCCTAAAGCTCTGCAAAAGATGAAACAATTTCCTCTCAAAGAGCTGATAGATCAAGTTAAATACATGTCTTCTACAAGTACGGGTTTTGATATTTTACCTATTCTGGGAAATAAATGGGTTATAGGGGGAATTATTATATGCACATTAATAATTATAGCCGTATTAGTAATTGCCTGTCGCAAAAAGTTAATAGCCTGTGCGAGACGAGTAAATAGTCAGAAAATGCGATCTGGATCCAGCTATGCAGATGTTAAGTTCACCCAAGCCAGAACTACCCCGGAAACACGACAAATGGTCAACGAATGTAGCCGTCAGACATACGCTCCCGGAAGTTTTCCGTCGGCACCTCAGAATGTATATCACGTTGATAAAACTCAACTGATTTACCCAACCATTTTAACGCCTCCCAGCGATCCGGATCATGAGAAATAGATCGAACCACGTCAAAACTACGACAGGAAAAATCAGATAACGTCACAATTTATCACCCGTTTCCGGATTCTCCAATATAAATAAACTGACAAATACTATATGACCCTGTTCGAATCTGAACAACCATTGCTATACGAAATATTTCTGGACTTACTGTTAAAAATCTGCTACCATGAATACTCAACACTTCGAGGAATTGTGGATGGAAGAATGCTCCATTTGCGTAAATTACGCCGAGGTGGCCGTTTATGCGGTGAACAAGTGTTTTTGTAAAAGTTCTGTGTGTGTGGACTGTTTTTCCCGCTGCACAACAACTTCTGAGACGGGACAACTGGTAAACCGTTGTCCCTTTTGTCGACACGAGCAGTCCGCTGTACCTGTGCCGAGCCCCGCGCCTACAAGATCCGCCCGAGAATTGTTGGCTAGGCGAGCCCGGCGGAATTGGAACCGCTGGTTCAGGGACCTAAGTTACCTTGACATTCTGGAACCGTTTTTACCCTCCCAGCGGTACAACATGGACCCCGTCCATGAATTATTACGGACGGGGCGTTTCGACGACGCGGACCAGGCAGGAGTCTGTGCGGACCTGGACCAAGCGAAAGTTTTCGTAATAAATCAGGTGGCTCGCTTTATGCGAGACGTGGCCAGAGACTGGCATCCGGTTCCCAGAGGACGCCCTGGATAACTAGTGACAATTTTGTGTGCGAGTGGACTAATAACGATTCTGTGTGTGTGTGTGATTTAGTGATAATTATGTGTCTGCGAGTAATGTGTGATCAAGGACTATGGATAATTATGTGTCTGCGAGTAATGTGTGATCAAGGACTATGGACTATCAATTAGTGAACGGTTTTATTGTTTCTCTTCCATGTTTTCTTGTATATAGATGAATAGGATTGTCTACTATGATTATTAATTATTTTTTTGCTTCTTTTGTTTCAGAGGGTGCCGGGTTATTTTACTTTTAAATCTTATCTTTGTTTTTCAGTTGTTCGGATGGTTCAGCCCGAAAATTGTTATACCTTACTGTTTTGTTTTATATTTGTTTCAGAGTTGGCGATATAAATAATGTTCTTATAACTGTACTCTGCGGAGAGTTAGTTTACAATTATGTTTTCGTTTTTATTTTTTGAATGGGTTGGGAAGGGGTGTAATATAATATGGAAATTAGCCGCAGCTTAAAGGTTCGACTTTAAGTCCAGGAAGTCACCTATTTGCTAGTGTATTGACGAAGGTCAATACACGATTTAAATTGGTGTTTCCTGGTTGAGATTTAGTATTTAAACAGCTCGAATTAGGAGCTAAGGGGAGATTCTAAAAGTCAGAGTTAGACGCTGCTAGCTTCCATATAGCTTAAGACTCTGAATAAAAGTTGAACAGAAAAACTGAGGCGTTGTTGTACATCCGCTATATCACATATCGACACCGATTCGAGTAATCCGTATAGCATTTCGCAGTGTCTACTTTCGCTTTCATACCCACAGTGCCGCAACAATTTCTTTTCTATTAGCGTAATTTTACTGATGAAACACGAGAGAAATGCCAACTTCTCTTGCAGTGTTAACAGGCTATTATGCGTATCACTCTCTACAATGGATTTAATTAGTTTTTCCACAAAACGAGATAGAACTTGCCATTGTCATCGCAAAAATGCGAGACGTACATGTAGGCCTCTTCATTTACGAAAAATGCCGATGATATATTTATCTATCAAAATGCAGATCGTATTTGATGTCTCAGTTAATTGAATAGTCGGGATAATCGAATGATTTTGTCTGACAAACAGTATTCCATAAACATAAACCTTCAGTCTTGCGAAAAAGATATACCTGTGACGTCATTTATTCGGGTTTGAAATAACAGTCAAAGATAAGAAGGTGAGATTTACTATGATTTCTCATTTATAATGGGGTTGTATGAAAACTCATAAATGACATGTTTACAATTTTAGTAGCCAAGAGTTCTGCAGTTGTAGACAATAACACACAAGAAAAACTCAATTAAACTTTAAACTATCAGAACTGCATGAAATGCATTATATAATATAATTGTACTGTCACTTGATAGAGAAAATAAGAACATGTTAAATGTTATGTTGATATTTTTTGACTTTTCCCCCTAAATCATTCATTCCACACTTATTTTTCCCTTCTAGGCCCCTTCCCCAAAATCAGAGAAATACCCCAGGAAGATGTTGACCACAGCAAAGTACATTGACAACAAATTTGATGTGAAATAGCCAGAGATGAGCGCATTCTTGGCCATCAACGTCCTGATGAAAATGAAGTTATTTTTTAAAAAGATGTTAAACAGTGTCTTCGCCGATCATGTATATTAAATAATTTACTCCTAATCTCCGTTTAGCTATTTTGAATAGACCCAGTAAGGAAAGAATAATGATAGAATTCATTTGAAAATGATTTATCTGCAATATTGTTAATAACAAAATGCTGTCAGTCAAACATTCAAGAATAAATTCGAATATAAAAGTTTGGATTCATATAATTTTATGATCAGTGGAATTCAGGGTGCAGTTTTGATAGAATAAAATATAATGTGGATTATTAGTAATTTACTGTTACAGTCTGTCATATTTTTAGTAATACATTAATCATTCCAAGACGTCAAAAAAAATGGTGATTAACATGTGCAACAACTTCTTCCCTGAAAGCAATTATGGTCCTTCAGGCCTTTGCTTTTGAAAAGTTTCCAGTTAATATCTCACATAATTATCAAATAAGTGGAAAGCGGAACTGTTTATGACACAGTGATGATTATCTTATCGCGTCAAAATGATCTCCTAGTGTCATATATTGCCACCACACACTAAAAATACCGCGATACTTTTCTCGAAAACGTTCCTTAACTTATTTAAGTGTGGGATATTGTACGGTCTTATATGTCCGTCGCGAAAGCGACGGACATGGCCGTACAATATCACACTTGTCGCCAATTAACCTTACTAATAGGTAAATCCTTACAACTTTACACCATTTAGATAATATTCTCTAGAAAGAAGATAAAATGGCGAAGGTTTTATTTGCTGCTGACAGATGCAGATAAGAGACTCGACTGCAAAAAAACCATATGCCCATTTTAAGAAAAATCTCTCTCTCTTCACAATAAAACTGTTATAAACCAGATCACTGATACTGTTCTCAGTGAGTGTTAATCTAGATATGTCCATACCAAAACTTTTATACCAATTTCTTTAGTATACACGTATGTATCATCATATTGTGAATTTGTCACATTTTATACTCTCATGTTTTAGCAGACATCATGTAGCTGTAAGCACAATGCATTTTCTGTTTTCACTTGTAATATCGCCTTGAAAAATTAATTACCATGACCATGTGCCGTCTACATAATCTGATTCTTATTCATTTTATCATTGTTTCCAATTAGAAGGTCAGGCATAAATGACAGATCTGGCACTAGATTTTTTTTGTACAAGAATTTAGACCTAAAAGTTATATCAGTTGTTGCATATTGGCGACAATAATAGATATCCTGTTCTCCAGGAAAATTCGGCGATGTTCGGTGATATTCTATGTCCTTGCCAAATTAATGGGTCACTGGCACAGTCATCCGAATACATTTTTCTATTTTTAAATAAGTGGTAACATGAAACTTTTCTAGTTGATTATCTGTTTTTGTGATAAATAACTAGTTAAATAACGAGATAAAGTCGTTAAAGTGGTGGCAGTATTAGCAGTAGCATGACAAAAAGCGTGTTAACATATTTATCTGGTTTTCGTTACAGGTTCATATTTTCAAATAATTGCCGATAACTGAAAAATAACGCGAAAGCTTTCGTGAAAAAAAGATAGACTAATCCAATATAAAAGCGTGGAAGAATCCACTGGGAGCAAATGGGTTAAGTATTTGAGATATTAATAGGAAACGTTTATGTTAACTAAGTGGTTAAGTCGTGACAGAAATATGCCACCATACTTTTTTCATACAAATTAGTTTCTGTCAGGTAAAAAGAAAATAAACGTCAACTGAATACAAAATAGTGTCTGCTTAGCACTCTTTCTGTTTTAAATGGCGATTTACTGCATTTCTCTTAAAACATTGCTGATGAATGATTGAAGCATTTTTTATCCTGATGAGACACGTGAATTAACTTCTGTGTCGTTCTGAAAAGACATACGCGTGTACATGTGTATAAAGTAAACCTGTCTATAATGAAATAAAGGGGCAAGTTTTAGTAGACTCTGGTTGCAAACTCTATAAATAGAAAAGTTCAGTCACGGCTCAGCGCTCGAACTATATAGTGTATTTACGCACTTACCCCGTTGCAAAGGTGTTGTTACTGCGGTTTGGTTATTAAACACCAATATGGCATCTTTATGGGGCCACTTGGACGGAGGGGTAGTTTTTGCTGGTCTTGGTCTGTGGTGGATGTTTCATCTTATGAAAAAATATTTGCAAGTAAGTAAAATAATTATTTTTATAAAAATGATGTCAGGATAAAATTTCCTTGCGATCATTTTCAAAAGTCATTCAGTTGGCTTAGACTGAACAATTGTCCAATTGGAAAATAGCTTGGATCCTGATTAGAAGCCGAGTTACTCGGTGTATCATCTGGATCCAAACTGTTTGCAGAGGCATGTCAACTCCGGTGTAGCACGAAAGAGTTAATAGGGCCATTATAAAGTAAAGCAGTGAAATCAGACTGTAAACGTAATGTAAGCATTTTGCACGCTAGCGACTAAATTGTGATAACCTATGCAAACCACAGGCCTAGTATCGAACTGACTTTGAGATATATGCACCTATGGAAAACATACTGACCGTGCTGAACTGAAAAAATACAGTTTTGTTTTAAAGAAAATCCGTCTGATTTAAAAAAAAAATTATTTAACCTTTACTCCATGAATATGTATGTAAGAACAACTGACATCATGGCTATTTATTAGAATATTTTTTTTAAAATGGCAAATGAGCTGAGGAAAATTTGGCCCTAGCAAACCTGTAGAATTATATCTATATAATCCTTAAGCAAACAGAATACCCTGATCAGGCGGCTCCTATAAGAGCCGTTTGATCTGGGTCTACTCTATTTGCAAAGGCGCTAAAGGCGTATTAATTTTGTAAAGAGTTAACGCGGTTTATTTGTTCGATTTTAAGCATCACATCGTATTGAAATTAATACATTCTAGCAAAACATTGAACATCTATTTAAGTCCTTTAACTCCGCGAAAATTCATGTAAGAAATAATGATATCATGCATTTTAATTATACGAGATTTTATAATGGTAAATAATGACAGGGCTTTTGGTCATGACAGAAACGCCAATGTCGCATCTGTGATTAATAATGCAAACAGTTTGGATCCAGATGAGACGCCGAGTAACTCGCGTCTCATCGGGATCCAAACTGTTTGTTACTGTGACTGGGTTTTTTAAACAAAAATGAGGAAAATAAAATAAATAAATAAAATCGTAGCAGACTACAACGTTTACAGAC
This sequence comes from Azorinus chamasolen, assembly GCA_963576725.1. Taxonomy (NCBI): domain Eukaryota; kingdom Metazoa; phylum Mollusca; class Bivalvia; order Cardiida; family Solecurtidae; genus Azorinus; species Azorinus chamasolen. The sequence continues at coordinate 43,297,604 of OY755240.1, read as the reverse complement.
GACAAAATTCGGCAGCGATAGAGTTAAGTGTTGTGCTGCTAATGACGATGGAATCAGTTTGGACCTGGGTCTCATCAGTACCCAAACTGGTTGAAGTTGTGATTATGTATCTCGAAAGAAAATCGGCGAAACTTATTATCAGATCGTGTAAATAGTTCACTATCTGCAAACTATCTCTCTATGTTTGTTCTCTCATCAATATGCCACTTCCTAAAGTGCGCTCATAACATAGTGTTTCGTGGGATACTGGCGATTGAAGTGTTTGAAAAATGCCCCTTATCTGTGGCTCTGTACCAGAGGGCCTGTTTACTTTAACCGCTTAACTCTCTCTCTCTCTCTCTCTCTCTCTCTCTCTCTCTCTCTCTCTCTCTCTCTTTCACTCTCTCTTTCCTCTCTCTTTCTCCTCTCTCTATCCTTCTCTCACTCTCTCCCCCTCCCTCTCTGATGCAGGTACTTGACAGAAACACAATTTCATACCCCTTGCAAACAGTGTAGACCCAGATAAGACGACTTCTGTAGGGTCCGTCTGATTAGGGCTTGTCCTATTTGCATATGGATTTGAATACATCTGACTATGTTCTTAATGTTTTATATTTTTTTCAGTCTGGAGGCAGAGACTATTTTGTGCAATGGGTTTCGGTTGCTTCAAACATCTTCGGGAGAGAACTACCAATCGAAATTTATCTCAAAATATTTTGCTCAGTCGCAGGTATGTTGGATGATTATTTATATGATCGGTCGTTCATTGACTTCCATGTTATTACGGTAAATTCTGCTAATTTGACCCATTTGTTCCCATATAAATCCAGTCGAGATGTTACATTGGAACTAAACACAGTCGTGATGTTACATTGGAACTTGGCCCAGTCGTTATGTTACATTGGAACTAAACCCAGTCGAGATGTTACATTGGAACTAATTCCAGTCGAGATGTTACATTGAAACTAAACCCAGTTGGAACTCATCCTGGGTCTACTCTGTTTGCAAAGACGAAGAAATGTGTATTTATGAATATTAATAAAAGTTGGACTTTCATAATTGTATATGAAAAGGGAAATATTTGTCACAGCAGAAACTGTAGAATCATATTTATTTTATTTCATAAGCGAGAAGAGCAGACCCTGATCAAACATGCTCCTATGGATCTTCTCTGTTCACAAAAGCGTTAAAATGCGTGATTATGGTGGAACGAGTTACAGTCTTCATCTTCTTCCACTTTGTTTTCTGTCGTTTTATTTTCTTAATTTCTATATTTGTCTCCAAAGTTTTTCGTTGATGATTTTCGTAAATTACGGTATATAATTCAAAATCGAGATTTACGGCGGCGTTTAATACATGCCCCGCTATTTGTGATCTGACACAAATTTGCAAACGGCTTTGATCCAGATGAGTGCCGAGTCACTCGGCGTCTCATCAGGATCAAACCTGTTTGACCCTCGGTCAGTATTTTATCAAATGCTCAAAAGTAGTCGTACTTTTATCAGAGTCAATTTTGAACAGACATGTTTTCTGGGCTGACATTATGTTTTCTGGGCATACATTATGTTTTCTGAGCAGACATTATGTTTTTTGGGGGCAGATATTATGTTGTTGTTTTTTGTTGTTGTTTTGTTTTTTTTTTTGTTTTTTTTTGGGGGGGGGGGGGGGTTGTTGGTGTGTTTTTTTGTTTGTTTTTTTTTGGGGGGCAGACATTATGTTTTTGGGCAGACATTATGTTTTCGGGGGCAGCCATTTTTTTTTCGGGGCAGACATTGTTTTGGGGGCAGACATTATGTTTGTTGGGACAGACATTATGTTTTGGGCAGATATTATGTTTTGGGGCAGACATTATGCTTTCGGAGGTAGATATTATGTTTTGAGGGGCAGACATTGGTTTTGTTGTTGTTGTTTTGTTGTTGGTTTTTTTGGGGGGAGACATTATGTTTGTTGGGGCAGACATTATGTTTTTGGGACATAAATTATGTTTTTGGGGACAGACATTATGTTGTTGTTGTTGTTGTTGTTGTTGTTTTTTGGGGGGCAGACATTATGTTTTCTTGGCAGACATTATGTTTTTGGGGGCAGATTTTATGTTTTGGGGCAGACATTATGGGGGTGCGGGGGAGACCATATGTTTTTGGGGCAGACAATATGTTTGTTGGGGGCAGACATTATATTTTCTGGACAGACATTATGTTTTTGGGACAGACATTATGTTTTTTTGTTGTGGTTTTTTTTGGGTGGGCAGACATTATGTTTTTAGGGGGCACACATTATGTTTTTGGGCAGACATTCTGTTTTTCTCGGTAAGGATTAACTTCGATTACCTTTACTACATGTACATCAATGTTCATGGGGAAAATGAGGACATGATGAATATTAATTATATTTTTTGCCAAAGTTTTTTTGTAGAATTAGCAAACCGGAGCAGACCCCTGAAAAAAACGGCTCATATAGGAGCCGTAGAAAAATGTATTTATGGAATAAAGGGTAAGAAAACTCTAAAAAAAAAGACCAAATTAACAAGATGTTAATAGCGGCTGGATTATTGTAATATATTGGCTTATTTACATTCGTGGTCAAAACATTTTGATTTAGGTTTATGATTATCTGGTGTGTTATTGTAAACGTTTTACACGATTACATTCGTTGTCCAAACATTTTAGTTAGGTTTATAAATGCTGTGCTTTTTACCTGTTGAAAACGTTTCCCCAAAGTATGTAACCCTTTCCCTAGTAAAAACATTTTTTCACGCCTTAGCAAAGCGTAGACTCGAATCAGAAATTCTAAATAGATCTGACTAGAATTTCTACTAATACCAATAAATCCTGTCTACATATGCTATTATAAATAGTCAACTGATAAATGTTAATATTCATGATGTCATTATTTCTTAAAATGAATATTCAACATGGAATAGTCCCTAAACTGTTTTGGAATGCATCTAAAAAGCACCGGTTTTCAATCAAATTACTGACAGTACTGAAGGTTTCGGACAAAATATATATTGATTGTGACCATACAATATGACAAGAGGACCATGATGGCCCTATATCTCTCACTGCGAATTGTAGCACATGGTAAGAGATGAACTATTCATTACTATCTCTGGAAAAAGAAGATAAGATGGCCATAGTAGTCTTAATGTTTTTCAACTGAAGATTAGCCAATTTGTTCAAAATGCATGATAGTCATAATTTATTCTGATTATGGTCATCAGAGATATATTCCTACTAAATACTATTAAAATTGGATCACCAGTTTTGGACAAGATGATTTTTAAAATGTTCGCTATAGTCATATAGGAAATTAACCCCGCCCCTGTCGCCCATAATTGTTCAGATATCTACACGGTTTTAGCAATTTTGATAAAGGGTCACCAGGCGACTATTCCTGCCAAATACCATTCAAATTACAACACCAGTTCAGGAGAATATCATTAAAGATTTCCTGTATATATGTACATGTAGTTATATAAGGAAATTTAGCCCAGTCCATTTTTGTTTTTGAGATATCAACATAAAAAGTAAAGTACCTAGTCATAGTCTACTTACAGTCCGAAAGACCGCTCAGGCGACTGTACATTTACTCCCCTGGTCATGAAGCCATTAGCCTACAATATTGAGCACTGCTAACATATGGCGCAATCATGCAGCCGCAGTATCGGCTAGTGACCCTCACAGGTACCCATTTTAACCCCTGAATGGAGAGGAGGTAACCTCGTGCGAGCGCGAGACTCTGAAAAGCATCTCTGAATTTCCGGGAGAGACCGGGATTTGAACTCCGGACCTTCGGATTGGTAGTCAAGCGCGTTGCCTCTAGACCACTAACATGATTTAAATAAGTTTGATAAGGATTCACCAGGCGACTATTTCTACCAAACACCGCTCAAAATTATTTTCTCTTATTTGTATAATTCTATTGATGAATTTTCTGTTATTCCGTCAGCATATTTACAGAAAATTAAAATAGTTCTATGGTTATAGAATCATTATGCCTTAGAAACGTCTACTAACCTAAAAAACCTTCTACTACCGGGCGTAATCTTATAAACCTAAGTTTATCCGCACCCCTTTATTACGTCACTAGAAAAGCTTGGTAACTGGATAAATTCCAGTTCACAGAATACATTTTTTCAAAGAACTATTTACAACGATTCAGAAATGAACGCATACAGGGCCGACACCGTATGTCAGGCAGATCATTTTCCGTAATTTTATATTAAAAGCATTTTATCTCATAGGCAGTGGTGTTTGATAGACATCGTCATCGTTATATTTAAAGTGCACGTATGTACAATAGTTATTTATAGAAACCTATTTAGGATCCGGTGCCAGTGTTTTTAAGTAAAACAACAAAGAACACCCTTGTCAAACGGCACCTGTATATAGCAACTGTTTGATACAAACAACTGCTGCGGATCTCTCTTTGGCTTCTTTTTAAAGAAAGTCAACTTGTTTGTACCTACGCTGGCTGCACGACTGTCCTTAACGGTGTACTGTTAATAAATTCCACTGAAACGGTGTGCTAGTTCCTTTGTACCTGTAACAGATTGACCAGTATGTCAAACTTCCACTGCATTGCTTGGTCGTTTCGCGAGTTATGCCTCCAGTTTCACTTCCTCGAGTTTCAATTCCCATATTCAGCTATTATTTTGAACTTCTAAACCATATCATCACTACTAACCCTTTACTCCATAAATACGCCTTTCTACGCCTTTGCAAACAGAGTAGACCCATATCAGACGACTCCTTTAGAAGTCTGCTCTGTGTGCTGTTAACATGCTATGGACAGGACTCTACATACACTGCCATGGTCCAATGTTTTGGTGTTCGCATGCCGTTAGAAGAATGCACCTAATATGCATGGTATCATGTAATCGAATTACAGTCAAACTGGCCCTAAGTCAAACCGGCCCCTGGTCAAACCGGCTGCAAAAGTCAAACCGGTCCCTAAATATTTTAAAGCATCTACAATCGATTCGATCGTTGTTGTATAAGTAGAAGTTCAAAAACCACTACTTTGGTCTTTGTTGACCACACATGTATACCCCATAGATAGCTGTATTCTTCCATTTCGTTAAACATACATGTAGACTGCAACGATTCAGAGCGGTGTGCAAATACAACTGCGTCATCGGGAAAAAGTAATAAACTATTTGTAAGTCATCAATGTTTATTATACCATTGACATTTGTGTTAATATTGTATTAACTATATCGTTTAAAAAAGACACAAAATGCTGCTGGTCGGATCACCTTGTTTGGGTTTATGAAATTCGAGTTATTCGATCGAGTGAAGTGTTTACGATGTGTCAAGTGATTGGACTGATGTTTTTTCTTTTCTTTTGTGCGTGTATTTTACATGTACATGGTGTATTTTACTTTTACTTACAACGATAAAATATATCATCTCCAGGGTAAGACATTAAAGTACATGTATTAAACTTTTGAGTTTGTCTGATCACACACAAAACATCTCTAAAATACCCACCCCTCGGTTAAGTGGTCACCTCGCTTAAGCAGTCAGTTTGGCCGTTTCCGTCAATTGCCTTGCAGCATAAAACTATTCTGACATTACATTCATGAAAATACACATACTAATGTACTCATTTCTCTATATAATGTGTTGCTCCAGAGACATATTTATGTATGTGTATGTTATCAATACTATCAATGCTAACTCTCTGCAAGCTAACGGAAAACGCAAAGGCACCAGATCTATTTGCCCTTGAGATTTGTCAAGTGGTAACCTTTCCCTGAGGTTTAATGGCGAGCAGAGTTTCATTTAGCTACAATGAAGTTAACATCATAACGTGACCATACATGATGTCGTCATGTGTCTGATATGTAGACTTGACGAATAAAAGATATGATATGTTATGTCTGTCTGTCTCTGTCTGTCTGTCTGTCTGTGTGTCTCTCTCTCTGTCGCTGTCTCTCTCTTCTCTCTTATTTGTGAATACGGATTTTGTTTTAACCCTGGCAGAATCTATAGAACCAGATCTGTATTATTCCATAAGTAAATAGTGCAGACACAGATCTGATATCTCCAGCAGGAGATGCCAACTTTGTTTACAACGCCTATTTCAGAGCTAAGGGGTTAAAAGGAATATGTTTATTACACAGGTGCCGTTATTGAGCTGTTTAATGGCGGACGACCTACGTTTATAGACGACGATGGAAACATCTGGAGGGTGACTAGCCTGCAACACATATCAATATATAGCTTATTCTTCATTCATGCTATATTGGATTTATTGCGCTATCATAAAGTTTTCTACATCGATGGACTAGTTCATCTGACGGCTGCTCTCGCATTCTTATGGTAAGTCAAAATTGTACCTTAGCATTTTGGCTGTATTTGTCGCATTTGCTATAATCTATGCAAACACCTTGGATCCAGATGAGACACCGAGTAACTCAGAGTCTCACCAGGGTCCAAGGTGTTTGTCTGTTTGAAAATCTGTCAAAATCTTGAACGAATCGGAAGCAAGCGAAGACATGCATCATATCAACAGTATGAACAGACCTTGACTTTAACACCGGGATAAGGGTTACTATTTAGTCGGTGATTTGTTTTTGAGCGAGCTGATTAGTAGTGCAAATGAGGACAGTAACTTTTTTATCCCCCGCCGAAGGCGGACAAATACAGTTTTAGTAGCGTCTATATCGGTGCGTCCCGAAGTCAAATCTGATAAATGATGTGGAGTTTTTCTTTGGAAATGTGTAACCCTTAATTACCATAAAGAAATGTGGACCTTTAAATATCACCCACATTTACCATGGAACACAAGAGTTAGGGTCCTTTGTTTGCCAAAAACGTAACATTTTTGTCTTTTCGGAATGAAATATAACAATGAACTTGGAGTTTTTAAATGAATCTTTGCATGAAATGTTTCCGTCACATTTATAAACGCTTTGTCACGCATTTGCAAAGGGGTTGGTCCAAGCTCAGGAGCCGTCTGATCAGATACAACTCTGGCAATTATAATACATCCGTTACACAGAGAAACGGTTAAGGCCATTCGGTCGGCTGTAAGTATAATTTACAATGACATTGGAACACTACCATTATGGATCTACTTTGCCAAAAATGCAACCTTTTTGTCTGTCCGGAGTAATAACTCATAAACCGTTTTGAGTTTTTGTATGAATTAAGTACTATTAGGAGATGCAGCCCAGCAAGTATCACTTATATTGACCTTGGATCACCAGCGTTCGGTCCTTTGTTCGTAAAAACAACTTAACCTTTTTGTTTGTCCGGAGTCATATCTCTGAAATGATTTGGATTTGAAACTCAGTGTAAATATTTAGTAATATAAGGAAATGATGCCCTGCATATATCACTTACATTGACCCTGGAACAAAAGAGTTATTGTCAATTATTTGTCAAAATCTTAATCGTTTCGTCCATCCGAAGTCAGGAGGTTTTCAAAGAAAGTGTATGTCAATGTATCGTGCCATAAAGAAATGCGACCCTGCAGTTATCACCCACACTGTCCTTGGAACGAACACCAGGTTCTTTGTTTGCGAAAAACCTAATCTTGTTGTCCATCTGGTCAATAACTCGGTTATATACTTAGGGCAGAACTTCTTTAACCCTTTCCCTTATGTAAGTGCATTTTGACGCATCTGCAAACAGAGTAGAACCAGATCAGACGGCTCCTATAGGAGCCGTCTGATCTGGGTCTGCTCTGTTTGCTTATGGTGTAATATAGATCTGAGTATACAGCTTCTGCCTGAGGCAAAATGTGCTGTGTTCATATACCATTATAAAAAATAATCTTATTAATATTCAAGACGTTATTATTCCTACATGAAATGAAAGGTTTATCAGGGTATATAAATCACGCGAATTTGCTTGTTTTCTTTGTTTCCAACACGTAATTTAGACGAGTAGCCTGTCCAATTCAGTTTGTCATGGGGAACGTGTACATATATAACAGAGTCTGTATATAGCTACCATGTTAGGCATAAACACGTGCTTGCTTAACCCATTCCCTCATATTGACGCCTTTTGACACCTCTGAAAAAGTCACATATTGAAACCATTATGATAAGTATAGCATTTGCTCCTATAGGAGCAAATGCTCTATTTATCACAATGGTTTCAAACTACAAAATTCTAAAAAAAATCCTTTTCTCCAGTTATTGCTCCTTTTCGGTAGATTTATTCAAAGAGGTTGGATCTAAAAATAGCTCATCCGTACTAAATGAATATTTATGTACAAAATAATGACATTATGAATATTTATTTGCTGATGTTTTATAATGACGAATTAATTCATGATTTTTGGATCTGACAGAAACTGTACAATCTGATTTATATAAGTCCATAGACATTGAGAGCAGACCCTAATCAGATGGTTCCTAAATGAACCGTTTGGTCTGGGTCTTATCTGTTTGCACATCGCCGAAAGGCGTATCTATGGAGTAAAGGATTAATGCAGGATGAAAGTGATAATGCAGAAAGTTCCAGAAGGACCTTTCTATATAACAGTGAGCCTGCAGTAATCTACCACTTGTCTTAAACCCCCTTAATTATACGTATGTTGATGGTCGTCGTAGACTGATTTCACTGCATATACAGCAAAACATTGTTTAACCATTTCCTCCATAAATACGCGTGTCTTTGGAAGTAGATAAGACCCAGATCAGACTGTTGCAACATGAGGCGTCTGATCAGGGTCTGATCAGGGTCTGTTCTATCTTCTCATAAAACAATATAGATATGATTCTACAGTTTATACTATAGCTAAAACAATCATTCCCGTGTCAATGTGTGAGTATGAAAAACAAACTACTTAATATTAATGACGTTATTGTTTCTTACATGAATATGCATGGGCTTAAGTGATCACGAGTGAATAAGACAATGGAGTATTTAAAAGCGGTAAGAAATAATGACTATAATGAATATATGGCAAAAATGTATAAAAATATAAGCTGTATAATTCTATCAGCAAACAAAGTAGACCCTAATCAGACGGCTCCTACAGGGCGTGAAACGGTGTCTATCCGAGGAAAAGGTTCATAGCGATTCCAACATAGTGCAGAAAGCTTCTGCATCACTTTCGTCTTGCTACATGTAAGAACTCAATATAGAACAATTTTTCTCACATACCTTCCCTTATCTCCGAGTTAGAACAACAGGTTAAGATTTCCTTATCTGTAACACGTGTAAGATCACTTTAGAACGTATGACGTCATATATGACGTCAAGCCATGGAAACCTATGTTTACATGTCATTTAAACGGCGAATATACACTTTTTTGATATGTGAGAAAAAGAATCTGATGCTCGTTGTCTTTTAAGATCACATGTTCCTAAACGCACCAAGAAAATGTTATTAAGCTCGCCAAGGATCGCTTAATAACAATTTCTAAGGCTCGTTTAGGAACATGTGATCTTAAAAGACAACTCGCAACAGATTCGCAACAGATCCTCTATGTCTGAAACATTTTACTTCATAGGAACGCAGTTTCATGCCTTTGCAAACAGAATAGATCCAGATCAAACATCTCCTGTATGAGCCGTCTGATCAGGGCCTGTTTCGCTTCTCTATGGAATTATATAGAACTGATTCTATCTTTCCTGCCATATCCAAACATAACGGCCCCTAAATTGTGTTAATTAGTTTGGTATTTAGGGCAGGTGGCTGCTTAAAGCAATGTGAAAGTAAAAGTGTGTTTTACTTTCACCTTACTTTAAGCAGCCACCTGCCTTTAACACAAAATACTTGGTGTAAATATAGTGACCATTATAGAGAGTTTTACTGTATTACTTAGGGATACGCTTTACTGTAGGAATGACCTAGTTTATATTCCTGATGTAATTATATCTGACATAGCTATTAACTATCGATACGCTTTAGTGGTAGGTATGAGCTAGTTTATATTCCTGGTGTAATTATATCTGACATAGCTATTAACTATCGATACGCTTTATTGGTAGGTATGAGCTAGTTCATATTCCTGATGTAATTATATCTGTTATAGCTATTAATTAGGGATACGCTTTATTGGTAGTGAAGTCAGACTATTTTTCAAACTGCAAATAAACCTAGGTTGTTATATACCATTGGAAAGATCTTTGAAAAAGAAACACATTGCTGTTTATTACAGCCTCATATCACTTATCATTACAGAGTTATGGCCCCTTGAAATATAAAAAATAGGAAAGTTTCCGGACAATATTGTGACACAAGCTTTTTTTTTTAAAACTTCAAATAAACCTAGGTTGTTATATACCATTTGAAAGGTCTTTAAAAAAGAAACAATTTGCTGTTTATTACAGCCTCATATCACTTATCATCACAGAGTTATGGCCCCTTGAAATATAAAAAAAATAGGAAAGTTTCCGGACAATATTGTGACACAAGCTTTTTTTTTTCCAAACTTCAAATAAACCTAGGTTGTTATATACCATTGGAAAGATCTTGAAAAAAGAAACAATTTGCTGTTATTACATCCTCATATCACTTATCATTACAGAGTAATGGTCCCTTGAAATATAAAAAAATAGGAAAGTTTCCGGACAATATTGTGACACAAGCTTTTTTTTTTCAAACTTCAAATAAACCTAGGTTGTTATATACCATTGGAAAGATCTTGAAAAAAGAAACAATTTGCTGTTTATTACATCCTCATATCACTTATCATTACAGAGTAATGGTCCCTTGAAATATAAAAAAAAGATGGAAAGTTTCCTGAAAATATTTTGACACGAGCTCCATTTTTAAAACTTCAAATAAACCTTGTTTGATATATACCATTTTAAAGATCTTTGAAAAAAAATTGCTGTTTATTTCAACCTTATTTCACTTATCATTACAGAGTTATATCCCCTTGACATATAAAATATAAGACAGTTTCTGGAAATAGACTTGACAGACAACGGACACAAAGTGACACAAAAAGAAAAGCTCACCATTAACTTTTCAACCCTAATCACCTGAAACAGAAAGGCATTGATCCACATGAAAATTTGGAGCAATTTATTTATCAATGAATATTGACGTCAGCAATCGTCGCCATATTGGAACCCCCTTCTGACCTCACGTTAACTTGTGATCGAAACTATATAATAATTTGCGATTAGTTCACATAACATTTACTTGCTGGCTCATATGGTACACTGCTAACAAAATTAATGTCTCTATCTGCAGTGTTGCAAGAGCAAAAAAACATGCACAAATAAAAGAACTAAATCTAACACATTACTTTATGCCTCTTGAGTATTGTCCTAAACTAATATTTCAAGGTCATGTGATTCAAGGTCACTGCCCAGGCGGTGGTAAGTGTAGACCGCTGGGTCCTGGTCATAAACTATGTTAAACCAGTCTGGGAAACTGGGTACCTGAAATAATTAATTCCTTACCGTTAACGGAAGAAACTATAAAGATGTTTTGTAAAATTAACCCATTACTCTATAGCCTTGTCTAATTTTGAAGACAGGCGACTACTTAAAGCAGGTTGAAAAATAAAGCATAACGTACCTTAAGAGCCTTCTGCATTACTTTTAGCCTGCATTAAGCTACCATGTATATATATGGAGTACAGGGCTAAACAATTTTGTTTGTCAATTGTTTTACATAAGTTATAGGAAGGTGAAAAACAAGTAAGTTGTAAGGGAATTCACAATTTTATGATAATATAGAATCTAGGATTTAAATTTCTGTTGGAAGGAATGGTAAATGAATTACATTTAACTGAGAGGATTAGTGCTGATTAAATGTGAAGCCTTTGAGTTGTGTTAGTTTTCACTTCACATGCTTTATATAGGTTAAATATGTTAGCAAGTAAATGAATCAGGGTACAACAAATTAGTAGTCAAACTAAGCTGGGTCAAATTTCAATGTAGTTATTCTAAAATAACAGTTTTGTTCAAAAGTTATTTTTCTTACTAGTCAGGATGAATATTAGAAAAAAATAATAAATTTGTTGTACCCTGAGAGTAAGAAACTATACTAGCCACATGCACACCTGTGATATTATTTTGCCTGTGTACCATGTCATACGCTTTGTCCCCCCCCCCCCCCTCGTCTTGTTCCAGCCTGTGTCTTACTCTCTTTCCCACGAGAATGTGCTGCTCCTTGTTATTTTCTTCATCTCTGACTTCTGCTTGTCTAATCAAAGCTTTCAAGTTAGACTTCAACTCTTCAACATTCAAACGTTGCCTTGATTTTCTTCCCTCTACTGATTTACTGAAGTTAAATGTTTTCTTGTTATCAGCAACTTGCAGAAGAACTTCTTTCCTGAACTTAATCTGTGCCTTTAACGCATACATGTGCTCTTTTTTTGTATCATAACTTTGCAGCATATTATCAACCTCTGTTTCTGACTGCCATAGACCATGCATTATTATATTGTTTGTGTATTCTGTCTGTTTTCTTAGCTTCTCTCGTTCCTGTCTTTCTTTCATTCTAACTTTTTCCTGAATTTTCTCTCTTCTGCCCTCTTCAATTTCTCTCAGCCTCATTTTGTAATTTATTTTACACCTTTTAATTTGGCCTGATGCTTCCAATATAATATTTTTTCTCTCTCCTTCCTCTTTTGACTTCAACCACTCCATAGTACCATTATTCAGAAACATGATGTATGACTCTGCAGCCAATGTATAATATTTGGTTTAGTTCGCATTATCAGGTCTAACTGACCAAATACACTCTCTGCAAAACAGGATGTCTTTGGGTTACCTTTAACTGTTTCAGGGTCAATTCTGGTTAACTTTCCACCTGGTAGGTGTTCTGTGTACAATTTCTTACCTAACTGACACAATGTTGCTAAAATAACTTGCAGAAAACTTTCAACAATGTCATCATATTGTTTTGGCTCAAGCAAACTTTCTAACATACTATCTCTGTTCACATGTTCTTCAAACAGAAGCAGATTTCCTGACATAAAATAAGCAACATTAGCAGATGCATCTTCTAAGAAAGTAACTAGTTTCAAATAATTAGTGTTCATTTCAATCAGGGACATTTGCTTGTCCTCCAGCACACACCACAGTGGACAAGTGACAAATTTGCTTATAAGCGCTAGAGCCTTAACACCCGCAAGAAACTGGGGAACTTTCAGATCAAATAGAATGCTTCTTTGCAGCATGTTTGTACAACCAACTGTCTCAAGGAATGAAAGCATCTTTTCATGTAAGAAAAACACTGAACAAGCATTACTGAACAAAATATTAAAACGTGCTCCCTTATATGCCCGAAGTGGGACAGATTTCAACTGTTTATCTTTCAAAAAGTCTGAGATATAAGTTTCAAAATGACCCTGACAACCCGCTTTCTGATCACCACCACTTCCTTGCCCGAAACACTTTGAAGCCGTTCTTACTAATCTGCATACCCCTGGTTCATCTCTAGTAAACGTGCTTTCACATGAAGGTGTGTTACCATCAAAAATTCTGTTTTCAATTTCTTTTTATTGATTTTTGTGCTGCTTCCGCATAATTGACCAGAGCATGCAGCCCACAGAAAAAATTATTTAAGTTCCCTAATCTTGCCTTTTCTTCTTCTGTAAAAGTATGATAGTTAGCATAAGTTAAAGGCAAACCCTCTTTTCGATATGATTCAAAAAGTTGATTGAACTTAATCTCTGTAGCCGCTCTGTCCGACATCGTTGAAGAAATATGGGTTAATATGTCACTTGACACAGAATCACGGGAGGCAATGTCATCAATGTCTATTAATACTTGTCGAAATACTTTTAAAGTATCTTCCGCAAACTTTGTCTCGATGTCACGTAATCCTAGAACCCACATATTCCCACTGGCATCGGAGGCTTCATATCCCATGAATTTACTACCAAACTTTGAAGTTTCATCAGTTAATAAACAGGTGTTCTTTTCCTTAGAAAAAATTTCTTCTAATTGTTTGTGTGCGAGACAAAGACGTTGTAAGTTCATACTTAGAACTGTTGATTTGCACGGAACTTTGTTTGGTTCTTTATTAACCAGCTTTAATACAGTTGTTATGACGTTTCCAACTTTAGATGCGCTGACATTCAATGTCAGCAGTTCATACACACACTGCTTCAAATGAGAACAGTATCTCTTACTTTTGTCATCAAATATGTTTACTGTTACACCATTATCATTTATAAGGTCATTTAAGTACTGCACACTTTCATTCAGTTCATTTATCTCCTTTTCTTTTTCCTGTAACAAAGCCTCTATTCTTTCTTGTTTCTCAATACAGCACTGTTCATTTACCCTTTGCTCTAATTTTTGTATTTTTTTATTTGCATGTGTTTCGCGAGAAGCTGTTCTCTTTAGGTTCAGCTTAAGATTTTCAACTCGCTTAGAGGACAAAGTTAACTGTTCATCTGCATCTTTTAGTTCCTCATCTTTATGCTTTACTATATGTTCTGTCTCAATTATTTTTTTTATTAATGTCTGATTTTTTAATTTTTCTGTTAAAAGAGACGCTGTAAAGTCTAAACTTTCATCTGCTGTGACTTGTGAGCCCCGCTTGTTAACATCTGCTTTAGGAAAAATAAATTTACTTTTCAGGAAATCATTCAGCTCCTCAGCAATATGTTTACGGCTTTTACTTTTATTTAGTTTGTCTATTTTATCAGCTACTTTTTTTTTTATAGAATATTGAAAAGCTTTAGATGTGGGCTGAAGTTTAGGACTGTTGTCACTATCACTACTAAGACTACTAAAGTTTTCTTTAACAAAATTTAAACACTTGTCTATGCCATTACCTTTAAAAAATCAAATACAGCTTCATTTGTTAACTCTGGCTCTGCCATTTTCATTCTAAAATCAACACATGGGGTTCCTCAGTTGTTCAATTTCCTGTTTTCAGCTTTCACTTCATTCAGCTCTTCTTTCAGTCTTTGATTTTCTTTCATTAATTCATTGTATGACACACATGGGCTGCTTTCACTCTGTTGACTGTAGTTAATTTCATTATAATCGCCCTTTTCACCAGGCATATAGAAGTATGCTTCTGCCAAAGGATCTGCATCCTCTACCACTGAGGAACTGGCAGCAGATGAATTAATTATATCGGGCTGCGATGACAAAAACAAGTCTTTCTGAGAGTCTATTATCTCAATATTCTCTTGGGAGTTATCAGCACTACTAGGTTTTGGGTTAGTACTAGTACTACAGTGACCATCTACATGCAGCTGTAAAAGCAGAAAAGCAGTAAGCTACTGAGGTGAATATAATATCAGACTTCACGAATTGTTTTCCTTTTTTTAAACTCTCAATGAGTGAATGACGTCAATGTGAAGTCTGTAATGGGTTATAATTAAATAAAAGGTTATACAGTAAAACCTGTCTATTTCAGTATTTGGACCACCAAGTTGTGTAAGTAATTAGGTGTTTACGACAGGTGACTACTTAAGGCAAGGTGACATTAAAACAGAAAGCTCCTACAGACACTTTGTTCTATTGTCACCCTGCTTTAAGCTGTCTTTATACAATCAAGAAGCATTCTCTTTATTTGACATAAAAGAGAGGTTTTACTATTTAAGTTATCCCTTTACTCCATAGCATATTTTAGTTTTGAAGACAGGTGGCCACTTAAAGCAGGTTGAAAGTAAAACAGAATACACCTAGCGGCACATTATGCTTTACTGTCGGTCTGCTGTAAGCTATCATTTGCTAGAATATAGATAATATTTCTGATGATATATTATTATGATTGTATATATTGTAACTATTTTCTTCAGGGTCTGATTATTACTGTGAATAAATTAAATGTGTAAATATGTGTGGCATAACTGTTTATGGTAGCTGTTATTGTGCTCAAGAGTTTTAATGTTAGTATAGTTATATTAACTCTTTGCAAGCTAGCATTGAAATCGTGATTACCTTTGCAAACAGTTTGGATCCTGATGAGTCTAGAGACGCCACACAATGCAGCGTCTTATCAGGATCCAAACTGTTTGTCACTGACGGTAATTTGAAAAGAAATTTTCAAAAATTCTTATCTTCAAACAGTAGCAGACGACTAACGTTGCACACTACAAATTACCTAGCATGCAGAGAGTTAAAACAGAAAGCAGTGCTCTATTTGGTCTAAGGTTAATGGAATAGGTTACATGCAATAGCACAATACATTCACAACATTTTTGGGTCTGGACAATTGAATTTTTCTGTCTTGGTTGTCCATGGAGTCGTGGACAAGTTAAAATGCTATAGTGACTATTCAAATAGGTAACCTTGATTTGTACAGTCAAGTAAAGATTGTCGTACTGACAAGTGATGTTTCCAAACCACTTGTCCCTGGACATGTGTATTTTTTTTTAAAGATTTCGTCACCCTTGAAATTTATACTATACACGTCTAGTATTAGGTGAAGGAAGAATCATTGTACCATACCCACAAAGGCAAAATGCAAAGCAAACATGTTTACACATTGACATTTGTCTAGATCACATATCAATGAAGACATGCAGAAACACTATGAGACTCAGGGCTCCAGATAAGGGGAGTTTTTCAAAAAACAAAATTTTATGTCTGTTTTAAACCCGATTCTAATGTGTAGTTATATCATGGCATATGATTTGGTGCTGATATGATTGAGAAAATGTTGGCTTTGTTCAAATTACTCATTTTTATCTGGAGCCCTGGCAATAACAGACATTTACACTACAAGCAGGTTATATTTTGATACCATCACATACCGTAGACAATCTTTTCTTAGCAACAGGTTCGCTGTCGGTGGTCTGTGCTAGACGTGGAGTCTTCCTCTTAAGAGTCTTATTAAACACTGGACTCGATGCCGATGGATATTCACTCATAATTCACTCTAATGAAATATGGATACCTTCAACATTATCTGTAATACATTTGTAGTATGACAGATAAAGTAAAAAGGTACAAATATCTCTATAAACTGACATTTCATGCCGACTTCCGGGTCGCGAAATCTCATAACAATGTTACGAGAATGTAAACAAAACTTTACAACAACAACAACAAAATGGCATACATACTTAGAAATGTTATGAGAACTAATCGCAAATTATTATATAGTTTCGATCACAAGTTAACATTAGGTCAGAAGGGGATTCCAATATGGCGACGATGGCTGACGTCACTATTATTGGTAGGTATGAGCTAGTTTATACTCCTGATGTTATTATATCTGACATAGATATTAATTAGGGATACGCTTTATTGTAGGTATGGTACTATCTTCCATTTCCATACACTGAATTCGGACAAGCTGGAAAATATCGTACACACTATGGGAATGATATGGTGTTTTGCTACAGGACTCAGTATCCTTTGGGAGTACCGATCTAAGGACAAATTCCTCCCATGCTACTGTCGGTGTTTAGCGGTATTTGGACTGGGAACCTGGTTTATCCACACCCCATTTATATTGTTTTCTGCCGACTCGTTTCCAGGTGAGTACAGGGTACTGATGCAACACGCAATGATCCACCCCAACTGGCATATACCTGGTCAGTCTGGAGCTCCAACACACAATACTATATCAGGAAAGTGGAGATGACCAAGAGACGTGCATTACAATGGCTTAACAATAACTATTCTCTCAACTCAAGTGTTTTTAAAATTACATGTTAAAATGGGTTTACGTTCTCTTAAACACAGCCGCTTAGACTTCAAACTAATGTTTTAGAGAATCTACCACAACTAAGTTGCAGTCAGCCTCTCACCTATCATACAAACACATATCAGGAAATCTGGATATATGCACCTCTCTCCTTAAAGCAATTGTCTGTTTCTACCGATTATCTGTAATACTCAATATTCCTCCACAGAGGTCGGTGGTTTAACCCGGGTGTTCTTCTATGTACGGACAATGCAATTTGTTCCTTACACAGAAATAACCTCTGGGGTCTTCCCCCACCCGTAATTAGCCGGACGTCGCGATACTAAAATACTGTCAAAGCGACGTAAACCCGATCTACAAACAAATCATATCTTCCTCCACAGCACCATTCTCTAGAAGAGGCATCGCCATAATTCCTGACCTTGATATCATCAAGCTGGCTATGGTGAAGATACAGCATTAGTCTGGCGACCAATGTTCTCATCCTTTTTATCATTATATATTTCTTGTGCGACACTAACATTTTAAACCTCTGAATTAATTTATGCCTTGGTATTTTAGACTAACTTTCAGTTCCGACGTCCATCACCCTGCCTATAACTATCGGAGGAGAGGAGTTGGCAATATTAACCCTTACAATGCTGACTTTTCAAATGAACTATTCCATAATTCAAACAGGTCAAGCTTACAGTGAATATTTAGGGATTTGTTTCTGAAGGAAAGTGTAACATGACAAACAGTGCAGACCTAGATGAGAGGGTCCAGTAGGAGCTCCTCTAGGAGCCCTCTCGTCTAGGTCTGCACTGTTTGCTAAGGATATTAGCGACTCGTGTCCCGCACTGTAAACGTTAAGAGATAGATAGATAGATACAATCATCAATCGTGTGTAATCCTTTATTTCATGTATATTCATGCATGAAATAATCACATCATGAATACCAGTTAGATGACTTTCTATAATGGCATATTCATGAACACAGAAGATTCGGACGACTCCTACAGTAACCGTCCGATACGAGTTCACTCTGTTTGAAAGGCATTAACTCATTCTCTCCTAGGCTATTTTTAGACCCAACCTTTTTTAATTAATCTACCGAAAAGGGGCATTAATTATAGAAAGGGGGAGTTTTAGAATTGTGTAGTATTGAAACAATTGTGATAAATAGAGCATTTGCTCCTATGGAGCAAATGCTCTATTTATCACAATGGTTTCACAGTGTGAATTTTATAGAGGCGCAAAATTGCGTCACTAGGGGGTAATGTGTTAAAAGATGCATATACGAAGTAAATGATTAAAACAACACGTTTCTCTTTTGCGACCAAACATAATAAAAATGTATTGGTCAGTCTTTATGGAAGGTGATACCTTAATACGGAACAAAAGTAACGCAGAAAGCTCCAAACGAATCCTTCTGCATTACTTTCTAATCACCTTAACCTTTTACTTCACAGAGATGCATCTTCACACCTTGCAAACAGAGTAGACCCTGATCAAATGGCTCCTGTAGGTTGCGCTTATAAAATAGTACAGATACCAATACATGTATAGTCCTGAAATCACTGTGTTCATAATCGAAAAATCAGCAAATAAATATTCATACACTCATTACATCTGACATGAACATTTTATGAGTATTTTAGTGTTAAAGAACGAAATGCTTTTATACCGTTTTGTGTGGTAGCATAAAGATGGTTCCACTGTGTATTTAGTAACAGCTGTGTGTAGCCGGGATGCAGCTTTGACGGCGAAAAATTCCACATGGCATGAGGATTCAATTTGTTTGATACGGAGTGATTGGTTTCTTAAACCCGTTACTACATGAATATTCATGCAAACTTTTGGGTATGTAAGACACAGCGATGCCCCTATGGTGGTGTTTGCCTAGCTGCACGTAAAGTTCCTAAGTCATTTGACCATGAACTTATTAGGCTTGCGGGCAGCATGGGCTGGGTGTACAATGAAATGTGGATGGTGGTTAATGTGTAAATGCAATTCCATGCCATAGCTAAAGTGGTTAGTGAGATACAGGACAATGAAAAAACTGTAACAACTAACTGCACGTACCAACTGCACGTAAAGCGTGATGGACGGACAGACGGACGGATGGACAGGTGCAAAACATAATGCCCCCTAACTGTCGTCACGGGGGCATAAAAACAAACACATGGTGGATACTATTTTTTTTATAATGGCTCTATGAACAAGAGAATTATTTATCACGACAGAAACTGTAGAATCAGATATGTTTTATTTCATAAGGAAACAGAGCAGACCCTGGTCCTACAGGAGCCATTAGATTTTGACCTATTATGTTTTCAAAAGCGTAAAAAGGCGTATCTCCGGAGTAAAGCCCTAAAGTTTCAACGAATCGCAAGTGGGGGAAAATGCCAAACTCAGACGATTTTAGAAGGATAAAGTTCAACAATATGTTTTATTCTGTATTTTACAGGTAACCACAAGAATCCTCGCTGGGATAGGGATGACCCCAGAAACTATCAGTTCGTTGCCACGATGTTTGCGTTTCATTTGTGTTTCCTACTTATCTTATCTGTGCTGATGTATACTATCCTCCGGTTCATCGTTAAACCAGAGAAAGCCCATAAAACGGCAAAGTTCCGAAGAATACCGAACGGCAACGTATTGGATGAGGAGTCCGGTCTCTTGTCAGACGAAGATTTGTGACTGAATTGTCAATTTGTGGATTATGCTACAGTAGAACCTGTGTTAAGCGGCCATTCATTTATTGAACATAGTCTTATAAACAAGTACATGCTTTAAAATGCAGAGCAAAAGTAATGTAGAAAGCGTTAGCTTAATGCAGATTGAAAGCATTGCAGAAAGTTCCCCCTATATGAGATTTCTGCGTTACTTTTGAACTGCATTAAGCTACCACGTGCCTAGCATATCCATAATTTGACCATTTTTACGGCCGCTTACTGCAGTTTATACTGTACTGTGAAATGGCAATTTATACTGTAAAACCTCTCATAATATCAGGCGCACATCTAAGACCAGGCGTCCACTAGGACGCCGAATGGTTCCCGAAGGGATCCCGAATGTGGATATCGCAGATTCTGGATGATTCGGCATGCCTTCGGGATGTTCGGGAACCCTTCCGCGTCATTCCTGAACCCTTCGGGAACCCTTCTGTGTGATTCGGGGACTGATCGGGATCGAAAAAGATTCGGCATACAAGTTTTAAAAGTTTTAAAATTTGGACGCCGAATCTTTTATTCGGGAAGGCTTCGGGACTTTCTGGAACCCTTCGGGACGTTCGGGAACCCTTCGCGGTGGATTCGGGGTCATTCTGCAAGGCTTCGGGATCTGCTATCTACCCCGAGCGGTTCCAGAATGAAGCCGAATCGATGCGGAATGCTTCCCGAAGGCTTCCCGAATGCTTCCCGAAGACGCGGAAGGGTTCCCGAATCCACGCGGAAGACATGCCGAAAGTATTATGAACGATTCATATACACGTACTTAATATCAGGCTTAATTTAACTTATTAGGGGTATTACTCTTACAGATAGAGAAGATAAGTGATATATTTCTAAACAGAAAATAACAGTTTGTGCATGAAATATCTAATTAAACCCAAAAATGAATTTGGTAAAATTCTTAAGTCTATTACAAATTCTCAAATATTGTTTTTGATTTAGATCACCCTCAGTTATTATCAAATACAATATGTATTCTTAAAATGACAATTAAGAAAACGTTTTACAATTTGGTTTTTTTACAAAATAAACACTAATTTATGAAACTTTATGCTCTGGTATAATTTCTAAGTAACAGGCTTAGCTAAGTTATTACTAAGAATGTTCGTGAAACTGGGGCCTGAATAGTCTCAGAAGACGCTGATGTCAGCAAAACTTATACACATACATAAAAAAATATATATATATGAAAAAGAACGGTCGTCAGATTGCCAAAAGATTTCGAGATATAAAATACAATATACAAGAAACTTTACCTATAGTCCGATGTTACAAAACATCTTATTTAACATGAGCTAGAAGTTATTTACCGGCTAAAACAATAGCTTCTTAACAAAATACATTCCATTACTAACTACCTATGGATAAAATGCATATATATAGAAAATGAATAGCTATAAAATATAACACATCTCAGTTTTGTTACCTACTAAAAATAGCTTAAAATAGCATGTATATAATCAATCCCTAATACTCGTAATTGGTGGTTTTTTGTGACGAAAACGAACACATGAGATGGAAGCATTGATATGTAGATGTATGTGTGTGCGCACGTGTGTGTGCGTACGTGTGTGTGCTCTTCCCAAGTACTTGCTAAGAATGAATTTGAACCCCACCCAAAACAGGGTCTACAGAGCTTGTATTCAATATTAGTATATAGATATGTGTATCCTTTACAAGTAGTATACTTACAAATAGTGTAATTGTCTTTTGCAAACAGTGTGGATTCTGAAAAAGGGCTTCGTGTTTGACCCACCCAAACAGGGTCCATAGAGTTTGTTATTTTGCAACACATCTATGGCTATAATATATATATATATGTCAATATTTATTTACATTAATTATAATGTGCACACTTATTTATTTTGTAGTTTAAATTAAGGCTGTGTACATATAGTATGGAGAGGAGGATAAGGTAATACATACAGTTTAAAAAGGGGTATTGATATACAGCAAACATAAGACGGCTCCTCCGGACGTAAAGGAACTGTCAGTATTTATTACATGATAATGGTGCCATGTAGCTCCGCTCCATCCGAATGAATCTAGTCTAGATATAGGGGGAAAGCATCTTTTCCACTGCAACGAGACATCTTTTCCACTCAAAAACACAAAACTGTGACATCGTTATATACCCAGACTCTCAATTCGGCATCCCTTCGGCATGTTCTGCAACGGTTCCGCAACCTTTCCGCGCGATCGGAAACCATTCGGGAAGCATTCGGGAGGTAATTCTCAAGGTTTCGGCATGATTCTGCATCACTTCGGCGTCTGTTTCGCAACGCTTCGTAAGCCACTTCCCGACTTGTGGAATGCATGCCGAATGACCCCGAATTCAAAGCTGATCCCGAATGGTTCCCGAATCGAGCAAAATACATTCTGCAACCCTTCGGCAAGGCTTCGGCACTGTAGTGGACGCCAGGCATTACTAAAGATCATCTTGATTCAGGCTGATTGCAAATGTGACTTAAGTTGCGTCAGCGGGATATAGATTAAATATTTGCTAGCAAAATAAGTGGAGAATGCTGATAAAGGAAATTTCCGGTGGTCGCCACACTGACAAAAGAGTAAATTTGTAAAATTATAACAAAATATAACCTTCCATATCATCTGTAAAGCTAATTTATTTTAAATTATTAATACTAAATTTCAAACATGTTGTGTCGGTATGTATAATTTGTGACGACGTGAAGTTTAATTTGCTCCATACATTAATTTAAGACTATTCTATCATGAAATGGAAGAATTAAACCTAATTATAGGCTAATGGTGGTGGTGGACAGGTTTTGCTGTGATTCATGTAAACTTTTTATTGTTTTGACACATGTATATGTTTGAACGGTAAATGATTCTTTTTTATCCAGATTCGACACCGAGTAGTAGGGTGTCTCATCAGGATCCAAACTGGTTGACATCCCACTTATGCTTTTAGAGAAAAACGAAATAAAGTCCACTCCAAAACTAAAGACAATATTATTTGCAGACAAAAGTTAATTGGAGCAAAAAAGAGTTAATAGAAATGCTATAAAGAAGAAATGCTATTAAACATCAGGTCGAAACGATGTTAAATATGTATGGTTTGGTTGTTCCAATCACTGTCATTGTGAAAATGCAGTAATACGTGTCAGCGGCATCGTTTTCTCATTCGTATATACTTGTACTCTTCGGCACATGTTCAAACTTATCAATATACAATGTTTTAACCATTAACATGATGAATAATCTTTATTTGATGAATATTCATATAAAGAAACAATGACATCGTATCTAGTACATGTAATTAGCTTAATTTCAGCAATAGTGTTTGAACGCACGAACATATCACATCTACATAATGCTATCAGCAAACAGAGAATACACATATTAGACGGCTCCTGTAGGATTCGATCATCGGGAGCGTCGTGCCAAAGTCATTAAAACGGCAGTAGCAGTTCCCTTATCTGTTCTATTATCAAACTTCATTCATGTACATTTGTACGGATAGACAAAATAACAAAACATGGGTGTCAGAAGAAACAACTGAACAGTGAAATTACGGAATTTGTCATCGCTACTTTACCAATTGCTTTAATTTAAAAATGGAACTTAGTGGTATTCCGACACCAAGGATTAATTGGGAATCGTCAAATTTACCCGAAGAATGGGACAATTTCAAAGACCATGTCAGTTTAATATTTTCCGGACCTTTGAAAGAGAAGGAAGAAGAAGAGAAAGTTTCATACCTTTTACTTTGGGTTGGCGATAAAGGACGCCAAATCCAAAAGACTTGGACTGACATTTCGGCAAACGATTCAAAACTCCTGGACACTTACTATACACGTTTCAAAAAGCACCTTCAGCCTAAATTGAATCCAATATTCGCCAGATATCGTTTTAATAACGAAATTCAAGGATCTGACACGATAGACAGTTTTGCCATTCGTTTACGAATCAGAGCGCAGGACTGCAACTTTCAGACAAATGACACAATCAATATAACGAACGATATGATCCGGACAGGATTGTATTTGGTTGCTCAGAAGGAAAGGTTCGTGAAAAGCTGATCAACCAAGGTGAAAAGCTCACTATGGACAAGGCAATACAAATCGTCCAACGTTATGAGTATTGTCAACAGCAACTGAGTTCGATGAGCATTACGTCAAATAACGTTGACGCAGTCAAACAGACGTCTCATGGTCGTGGAGGAAAGACGGGACAGACCAATCGACAAGGAAGGCCACGAATGGCAGAAGGGACACAAAGGACATGTGGACAATGTGGGTATACGCATTCAGGCAGCAGTGTTTGCCCTGCAAGAGGAATAAACTGAATCACTTCCAGAAAATGTGCAGATCAACACGTTTTGTGAATCATGTGACACATGCGGAAAGTGAAAATGACACAAGTGACCAAGACATGTACCACGTAGACATGGTAAGTGCTTCTTCTTCTTCACAGCCAAATCGTGAACCCCTGTTTGTAAACCTTAAAATTGGTCCAAGAAGCTCTCATGTTAGATTCAAAATTGACACTTGGAGTAGTGCTAACATTATACCAATGGCTCAATACAACACAATAGGTATAAGCAAAACACTGGAAAAATCCGACTGCAAGTTAATAGCAAATTCCGGGGATATGCTGAAAACTTTAGGCATGACAACATTAGATTGCTGTCATAAAGGCACCGTAATGCCTACTCGCTTCTACATAGTTGACACGCAATCGCCGCCATTGCTAGGTACGCAAACGTCAATAGATCTTGGTCTTATCAAGTTAACGTTTGCTGTAGATCACACACCGTCAGACGTCACATTCGCCATGACGAAACAATCAGTTCTGAATGAATATGGTGATCTATTTAAAGGCATAGGCGTGATGCCTGGGAAACGTCGTTTGCATCTTAAAGATGACGCCTTACCGACCGTAAACCCTCCGCGCCGGGTTCCTGAAGCGCTCAAAGCTAGATTAAAGTCGGAACTAGATCGCATGGTCAAAGACAAAATAATCAGACGTGTAACCGAGCCAACCGACTGGGTTAACTCTATAGTTGTAGTTGAAAAGCCGAAAACGGGAAAACTTAGGGTATGTCTTGATCCAAATACATTGAACGAAAATATTCGGAGACCGCATTTTCAGATTCCTGTGAAATATTCGAGGGATTGCCTGGCATTCAAGCCATAGTCGACGACACGCTAATATACGGTCGAACGAGACGTGAACATGACCAGAACCTAACAAGAGTACCGCATACGGTACATAATACGCCCACTTGCAAACTTTCTCTGATTCAACATGCCTTATAAGTGTTGACATTTTCTAATCTGTGCTTCAGATGTTGATTTCCATATTAAGGTGATACTATTTTTTTAAAAAATGAAGTGAATATCTTTTTAAATAAAAAAGTTACAGCTAATCCTCATTTTTGCAGATTTTTGTAAAGTGCAACGGCCATAACTCTGTAAAGACAAACTGAATGAACCTCAAAATAAACTCAGCTTCAAATTTTGTTGCTTAAAACATTTGTGTTAAGTTTCATTTATATTATTTTAATAGTTTTCCCAGAAAACAACAGACAAACTAAAAGTTGACCGACAAACAAAGCAACACACACACAAAGTTCAAGGACCATAACTTTAGAATAAAATGACATATCAAAACCCCTGCAATATATGTGAAAATTCACATTAAGGTTTAACCATATAAAAAAATTGAAGTAAATATCATTTCAAATGAAAAAGTTATGGCCATCCTCATATTTGCATAGATTTGCATTATTTTTTTAAGTGCAAGGGCCATAACTCCGAAACAACAAATCAAATGATCCTCAGAATCGACTTAGCTTCAGGTCTTGATGCATTTAACATGTGTATGAAGTTTCATTAATATCTGTCAAACAATTTTGCCAGAAAACAGCGGACAAACTATATGCATATATTTGCATTATTTTTTAAGTAAAAGGGCCATAATTCGGAAACGACAAATCAAATAAACCTCAAAATCGACTCAGCATCAGATCTTGATGCATTAAACCTTTTTGTGAAGTTTCATTAATATCTCTTTAAAAGTTTTCCCAGAAAACTTCGGACAAATTATTTGCAAGTATTTGCATTATTTTTTAAGGACAAGGGTCATAACTCTGAAACGAAAAAAACAAATGATCCTCAGAATCAATTCACTTTCAGATCTTGATGCATTAAACATTTGTGTGAAGTTTCATTAATATCTCTCAAATAGTTTTCCCAGAAAACAGCGGACAAACTATTTGCATGTATTTGCATTATTTTTTAAATACAAGGGCCATAACTCCGAAACGACAAATCAAATGAACCTTAGAATCGACTCAGCATCAGATCTTGATGCATTAAACATTTGTGTGAAGTTTCATTAATATCTGTCAAATAGTTTTCCCAGAAAACAGCGGACAAACTATTTGCATATTTTTAAGGACAAGGGCCATAACTCTGAAATGAAAAATCAAATGAACCCCAGAATCAAGTCAGCTTCAGATCTTGATGCATTAAACATTTGTGTGAAGTTTCATTAATATCTGTCAAATAGTTTTCCCAGAAAACAGCGGACAAACTATTTGCATGTATTTGCATTATGTTCTAAGTAAAAGGGCCATAACTCCGAAACGACAGAATCGACTCAGCTTCAGATCTTGATGCATTAAACATTTGTGTGAAGTTTTATTAATATCTCTCAAACAGTTTTCCCAGAAAACAGCGGACAAACTATTTGCATGTATTTGCAATATTTTTTAAATACAAGGGCCATAACTCCGAAACGACAAATCAAATTAACCTCAGAATCGACTCAGCTTCAGATCTTGATGCATTAAACATTTGTGTGAAGTTTCATCAATATCTCTCAAATAGTTTTCCCAGAAAACAGCGGGCAAACTATTTGCATATTTTTTAGGACAAGGGCCATAACTCTGAAATGAAAAATCAAATGAACCTCAGAATCAACTCAGCTTCAGATCTTGATGCATTAAACATTTTTGTGAAGTTTCATCAATATCTGTCAAAAAGTTTTCCCAGAAAACAGCGGACAAACAAAATGTTGACGGACGAACGAACGAACGGACGGACGGACGGACAGGTCCACGACAATATACGACCACCTTTATTAGGTGGGCGTATAAAAAGAGCTCTGGATCGCGCACGTGAAAAAGGGATCAGGTTCAATCCTGAAAAATGCATTATAGGGGTGACAGAGGTTCCATTTTTTGGACATGTCATTAGCGATTCTGGTTCGAAGCCAGATCCAAGCAAAATCGAAGCAATCTTGAAAATTCCTATCCCAGACAGCCGCGCGAAGTTAGAAACCTTTTTGGGTATGGTTAACTATCTAGCAAAGTTTGCGCCAAACCTTGCAGATGCTACGCAACCGCTCAGAAGCCTTTTGAAAAAGGAATCAGAATTCATCTGGGATCAACCGCAAACAGAGGCATTCGAGAAAGACAAAACAATCATTACGGACGCACCCGTATTAGGTTACTATGATCTGAAAAAGCCGCTAGTCTTAGAGACAGATGCTTCAAAGTCAGGACTAGGTTGTTGCATAATGCAAGACGGGAAGCCGATTGCTTTTGCATAAAAAAGTTTGACAAAAAGCGAAACCATGTACGCGCAAATAGAGAAAGAGCTTCTCGCAATACTTTTCGGATGCAAACGTTTCCATCAGTTTACATATGGAAGAGAAATTGTGTGTCACTGTGACCACAAGCCTATCGCGGCGATCATGAAAAAACCGCTGTCTGCTGCACCTCCGAGGTTACAGAGAATGTTGCTTCAGTTGCAAAAGTACAACACTACTGTGCAGCATGTTAAAGGTACAGACATTCCGGTAAGCGATTGTCTTTCACGTCATTCAATCAATGACACGTACCCGACGTTAATCGATGGACTCGATTTACATGTACATACAGTCAAGAAGCAGTTATTCGTGACTGACAGACAGATGTATGCAAATCCTTAAGTCAAGCATTGAAAGCGACGCGCAAATGCAGGCGTTGAAACGTACAATTCATGAAGGCTGGCCGATCACAAGATCAAAATGCGAACCAAACGTGATCGAATTTTGGAACCACCGTGACGAGCTTTCGATTGAAGATGACTTGATTTTTAGAGGTCAGAAATTACTGATCCCAAGTGCGTTAAGACCCGAGATGATTTTGCAGGTGCATAAAGGTCATATGGGCGTGGCAAAAACAATAGAACGCGCTAAAGACAATTTGTTTTGGCCCGGGATGGTTAAGCAAATTACAGAACACGTACTCGCATGTCCAGTATGCCTCACACACACACAGATTCAAACCCAAAAGAACCTATGATAAGTTCAGAGTTTCCCGACAGGCCATATCAAAAGATAGCAGCCGACATTTTTCATTTAGATGGCAAAATTATCTTTTGACCATTGACTACTACAGCCGATTTTTCGAGGTAGATTTGCTGCGTGACACAAAGTCAGCTACAGTTATACAAAAACTCAGAACACGCATGTCTCGAAACGGAATATATGACACGCTTATTTCGGATAACGGTCCGCAGTTCGCAAGCCACGAATTTAGTGATTTTGCTTATTAAAGAATGGTCATTTCAGCATGAAACTTCATCTCCGTTTCACCCTAAAGGTAACGGATTAGCTGAAAAGGGCGTTGGCATTGCGAAGAAACTTATGAAAAAAGCCAGAGACTTAGGTCAAAGCCCATACGTGTTGTTTCTTGAGTACAGAAATAGCCCACTCGAGTGTGGTTACTCACCAGCCCAATTACTCTTAGGACGACGAACGAGTGTGGTTACTCACCAGCCCAATTACTCTTAGGACGACGAACGAGTGTGGTTACTCACCAGCCCAATTACTCTTAGGACGACGAACGAGTGTGGTTACTCACCAGCCCAATTACTCTTAGGACGACGAACGAGTGTGGTTACTCACCAGCCCAATTACTCTTAGGACGACGAACGAGTGTGGTTACTCACCAGCCCAATTACTCTTAGGACGACGAACGAGTGTGGTTACTCACCAGCCCAATTACTCTTAGGACGACGAACGAGTGTGGTTACTCACCAGCCCAATTACTCTTAGGACGACGAACGAGTGTGGTTACTCACCAGCCCAATTACTCTTAGGACGACGAACGAAATCTGTCTTGCCAATTACAGCAAAAGCGCTACAGCCAGTCAAGATTGATAACAGGAAACTTAAAACCGCCGTTAACAAGTCAAAAAGCAAACAAAAAGAGCAATATGACAGTTCAGCGAAAGTATTAACACGTGTATCAGTTAATGACTCCGTGCGTGTACAATTTGGCAAAATATGGAAACCCGCAAAGGTTACGAACAAATTAGGCGACAGATCTTTCGAAATTCGGACAAGAGATGGTGGTATCTATCGTAGAAACCGTATACATCTTATCAAAACAAATGAAAATGTATCAGACATTTGCCCATTCGATGTAAAGATTTTTCAAGATGAATCTACCCCCAATGAGCCTAATTCTGTTCAACCTGATTTGGCAGTAAATCAAAACAAACCATATGTCACACGATTTGGTAGGGCTGTGAGGAAAAACAAGTACTTTACTGGTCCACAGTGGACAACATAAACACTTTGTAGCTTTATCTCAAAATTGAGAAAGACAGGACTATTTCAGTTTATAGCTGAAAAAATTATTTACAGCTGTTTATATTTGCTGTAAATGTATGACGCTATATTCTCATTGAATGTAATCTTTCAA
The DNA here is from genome assembly GCA_963576725.1 of Azorinus chamasolen. NCBI lineage: Eukaryota > Metazoa > Mollusca > Bivalvia > Cardiida > Solecurtidae > Azorinus > Azorinus chamasolen. The sequence continues at coordinate 43,267,636 of OY755240.1, read as the reverse complement.
ATGTATCTTTTTGTTGTCTTTTATAGTTTACAGCAGATTTCTGTAACAATACATTAGTTACGATTTAATTTTACAGTTATATTAATTAATGAGTTTGTTCTGTGAAATTATCTAATATGATCAACCTTGTTTCAGTATATCTATATTTTTATAGCTGAGTACTTTTCAAACAGGATTCCCCAAGCCAGTTAGCCGGTAATGAGAACTGTGACAGTCCTATGTCAGATGTATAGTTCTGCTGCGTTAACAAAATTAAACCAGAATAAGTGATATCTGATATGTTTAGTCTGGTCAGTATCAGGACACATCTCAGCGCATACCTTACCTCCAACATAGCTAGTTGATATCATAATTAGACATTCCCGCTGTTTTTGAAAGAAGGGAGATGTTCTATTACCAAACTTCATTCATGAAGTTTCTTGAAACAAACTATAACCAAAGTAACTACTGCGCATGCTCATACAATTACAGGTATGTTATAGCAGTCTGCTGGAGATTCTATTAGTTCGTTCTTGTAAATAAATGATGAAACAACACGATTGTGTTTTGTTTGACTCACTTGAGGCCATTTATATTATTATACTATCAATGTACATTTGTACGGATAGACAAAATAACAAAACATTAGCTATGCTCGGCATAGCAAGGTTAATCCCATGAACTGACTGACTGATACTGTAGTGTGACTGGTATTACGGTATGTTGCTGAGTGTCTATGGCATGCTAGCATACTGAGGCATCACTATATGTGTCTCAAGTTGCACATCGTCTCCATATAACTGAAATACTGTTAGCGGGACGTTAAACAAAGTTCAAACGAGCACACGCGCACACGCGCCCACACACACATACACACACGCGCACGCACCCGCACACCCGCCCCACACCATCACACACACGCACGCACGTACACACGCTCACACAGTCACCGACAACTAAATGATAAGAAGTAGTTGCTTACTAATATAATTACATACAGGAAAACCTCTCTATAACGGCCACTAAATTACATCAAGTATTTTGTGTTAAAGTCAGGTGGCTGCTTAAAGCAATGTGAAAGTAAAACAGAACGCTCCTATATGAGCGTTCTGTTTTACGTTCACGTTTGCTTTAAGCAACCACCTTCCCTAAATACCAACTAATTTACACAATTTAGTGGTCGTAATAGAGAGGTTTTACTGTAGTAAGGTTTGGCTGCATTACTTTGTCCTCCTTGAAGCTACTACCTGCCAAAACGACCCCGAATGAGACAACATTGTAGCGGTCGCTTTACAGAAGCTTTACGATAATAATTCTTTATTTTACATGATTTGAAAGAGTATTTTTGAATGATCCTATAGAACCTTAGTTTACATTTTTTACAATGTGAAGATAATATAAAACGTATTATACTTACAGCTGAACCTGTCTTAAACACCTTTTCATTTATTGAAAATAGGAGTCTAAAAAAAGTAGGGCAATACGCAGGACAAAAGTAATATGGGAGCTTTCTGCATTACGCTTGACCTGCTTTAAGCTACCACCTGTCTTACATACCAATAATTAGACCTCTTTTTGATGACCGTCTTCCTTACTTTTTCTCTACAAAACCATTTTATTTCGGCTACTCTTTGAATTAGTAAAGAAACAGTAAAGTGTCGCCTATGCGACCACACAAGTAAGTAATAAAAGGTTCCGTAAAAGCAGATGGTTGCTCTATAACGCTTGGCAAAAGTAATGTTAAAAGCTCATATAAGAGCTTTTTGCGTTATTTATGTCATGCATTAAGCCATCACGTGTTATTAAAACTCCAGAAAATTATTCTGAGTGGTCGTATTAGCGAGATTTTACCGTATTGTCAACAGAAATGTAAATTCGCTTGTTCACTGGAACTACACACCGGATCTCAGTATTTGTAATAAATGGTCGCCGACTACCAAAACTATTAAATCTTGTTTATATCATCTGTGATATTAGATATATCCGTATATATAAACAGAGTAACGTTAACACTCAGTTTTCGTTTTCAGAACAAAACATAACCTTTGTTATTTGGTAGGAATCTCCTTTTACATATATTATCTGAAACTCGTCTTGACTCGCATTTGCAAGCAGTTTGAATCCAGATGAGACACCGAGATACTCCGAGTTACACCGAGTACACCGAATTACTCAGCGTCTCATCAGGATCCCAACTTAAACCAGAAATGGTGTCAAAGCCACCTGATACTCACCTGTTTAAAAGTTAAGTCTAAAACGAGTCATATTGAACACAAAAAACAAGCATTAAATTTTCAATTTAAACTTAACTGCATCAATATCAGAACCAAAATGCAACCAAATACCAATTTTCAGCAACTTAAAAAGATTATTAAACAGGAAAGATACATACCAAATATGGAAGCCCTAGGTCTATTGGTTCCAATGTAATAGGCAGTTAAAAGTTTTTGCAAAAGTAGGTCAAAGGTGAAGGTCATAAGGGCAAAAATGTTGGCATGGTCATACAAGTATAGAAGCCCTATGTCCGTCACATCCTATATTATAGACATTTAAAGATTTTTCCAAAGTAGGTCAAAGGTCAAAGTCAAGGTCACATGGTAAAAAACATTGGTATGGTTGGAAAGTCTTAAGACAGGAAATATACATACTAAGTATGGAAGCCCTAGGCCTATTGGTTCCAATGTTATATGCATTTTAAGACTTTTGCAAAAGTAGGTCAAAGATTAAGGTCAATGTCAGAAGGGTAAATATGTTTGCATGGTCATACCAAGTATGGAAGCCCTAGGTCTATTGGTTCCAATGTTATAGGCACTTAAAAGATTTTTGTAAAAGTATGTCAAAGGTCAAGGTCACAGAGTAAAAAACATTAGTATGTTTGAAAAAGTCTTCAGACAGAAAATATACAGGTATGGAAGTGTATGCATTTAAAGACTTTTGCAAAAGTAGGTAACAGGTCAAGGTCAAGGTTAGAAAGGCAAACATATTGGCATGGTCATACCAAGTATGAAAGGTCTATTGGTTGCAATGCTATAGGCATTTAAAGACTTTTGCAAAGGTAAGTCAAAGGTCAAGGTCACATGGAAAAAACAATGGTATGGTTGGAAAAGTCTTAAGACAAGAAAGTTGCATACCAAGTATGGTAGCCCTTGACCTACTGGTTCAATTTTTATAGTCATTTAAAGAATTTTGCAAAAGTAGGTCAAAGGTCAAAGTAACATGGCAAAAACAATCTTGTTGGAAAGGTCTTAACACAAGAAAGTTGCATATCAAGTATGGAAGCCTTTGGCCCATTGGTTCAAATGTTATAGGCCTTTAAAGATTTTTGCAAAGGTAGGTAAAAGGTTAAGGGCAGGAGGGCAAAACTGTTGGCATGTTCATACCAAGTATGGAAGTCCTAGGCCTATTGGTTCCAATTATATAGACATTTAAAGATTTTTTCAAAAGTAGATCAAAGGTCAAGGTCGGAAGGACAAACAATGATATAGTTGGAAAAGTCTTAACACAAGCAAGTTGCATACCAAGTACGGAAGCCCTAGGTCCATTGGTTCAAATGTTATAGGCCTTTAAAGATTTTTGCAAAAAGTAGGTCAAAGGTCAAGGTCAAGGTCAAAGTCAGAAGGGCAAACATGTTGGCATTGTTATACCATGTATGGAAGCCCTAGTCCTATTGCTTCCAATAATATAGGCATTTAGAGATTTTTGCAAAAAGTAGGTCAAAGGTCAAGGTCAGAAGGGCAAAAATGTTGGCATGATCGGAAAGGTCTCGACAATATAAACCTTCTCACTAAATTTCAGCATCATTGCACAAATATTTAGCTTTATACCAACCCGTCCAAAAACCTTTAACCTGGTGATTTGGGAAAAAAACAAACTAAGTCCAACACATATAAAAAATTGAATAAAACATTTTTAATGCTACCACGTGCTTTTAAGGTACTAGCGTTTGTCTTTAAAGTGGTCGCATTAGAGAGTATTACTGTAATGCATTTGCCTCCAGCTCACAAATCCGAATGCTGAAGGAGCGGTGTACGACCTGCATTAAAACATGATATAGTAGAACCTGTCTTAAGCAACCATTACTTTATTGCACATAATTGTCTTAACCAGCAGATGGTGGCTTAATGCAGGGAATATATAATGCAGAAAGCTCCTACCACATGCCTAAAAGACCCATAATGATACCTCTTTTTGAGGGTTGCTTAAGACAGGTTCTACTGTGCATAACCATTAAATCCATAAATATTTATGCAAGAATTATTAACATCATATGTATTAGGTACATGAATTTTTATAACCGCATATGAACACAAGGAATTTAGGCCGTTGCAGAAACCTGAGTCTACTCTGTTTGCAAAGGTGTCAATATCTTGCATCGAAAGAGTTAAGACAAATGAACCATAATACAGAAAGCTTTATAAGTGGCATGTTGAATATGTGCCTAGTTCAGACAGATGCACCATAAATAGAAAGCTTTATAAGTGTCATGTTGAATATCTGCCTTGTTAAGACAGATGAACCATAAATAGAAAGCCTTATAAGTGCATGAGCTCGTTTGCATTAAATGTTCCATTTCTGCCCCCTGGTCATCTAAAAACAGATTCTTTCTAGACCCAGAAAAGAGGACGCACGCTTTTCACTGGCCCTCTATCAAATTACTAATGGAGCAAAAGACCCAGAAAAGAGGGCAGGGGATTTGCACTGGTCCTCTAAAAATGGAACACTAGACCCAGACAGGAGACACAGGCTCTGAACTGGTCCTCTAAACATGGAATACTTGACCCTGTCAAGAGGACACATGCTTTGCACTTGTCCTCTAAAATGGAACACAAGGCCCAGACAAGAGGACACAGGTCCTGTACTGGTCCTGTATCAATGGAACACTAATACCCAGACAAAATGACACAGGCTCTGCACTGGTTCCCTAACAATGGAACACTAATACCCAGACAAGAGGACACGGGTCCTGTATTGGTCCTGTAACAATGGAACACTAATGCCCAGACAAGATGACACAGGCTCTGCACTGGTTCCCTAACAATGGAACACTAATACCCAGACAAGAGGACACGGGTCCTGTACTGGTCCTGTAACAATGGAACACTAATACCCAGACAAGATGACACAGGCTCTGCACTGGTTCCCTAACAATGGAACACTACGCACTGATAAAAGGGCACATGCTCTGGCCTGGTCCTCTTAAGTTTACTCTTACTAGACCCAGAAAAGAGGAAGCATGCTTTGCATTGATCCTCTACAAATGTACCAGCAGAACACTAGACCCAAATAAGAGGACACAAGCTTTGCACTGGTCCTCTAAAATGGAACACTAGACCCAATCAAGAGGACACTTGCTTTACACTTGTCCTCTTAAAATGGAACACTAGACCCAGACAAGAGGACACGGCAGGTTGTGCACTGATACTCTAACAATGGAACATTAGACCCAGACAAGAGGACACGGGTTGTGCACTGGTCCTCTAACAATGAAACACTAGACCCAGACAAGAGGACACAGATTGTGCACTGATACTCTAACAATGGAACACTAGACCCAGACAAGAGGACACGGGTTGTGCACTGGTCCTCTAACAATGGAACACTAGACCCAGACAAGAGGACACATGTTGTGCACTGGTCCTCTAACAATGGAACACTAGACCCAGACAAGAGGACACATGTTGTGCACTGGTCCTCTAACAATGGAACACTAGACCCAATCAAGAGGACACTTGCTTTACACTTGTCCTCTTAAAATGGAACACTAGACCCAGACAAGAGGACACGGCAGGTTGTGCACTGATACTCTAACAATGGAACATTAGACCCAGACAAGAGGACACGGGTTGTGCACTGGTCCTCTAACAATGAAACACTAGACCCAGACAAGAGGACACAGATTGTGCACTGATACTCTAACAATGGAACACTAGACCCAGACAAGAGGACACGGGTTGTGCACTGGTCCTCTAACAATGGAACACTAGACCCAGACAAGAGGACACATGTTGTGCACTGGTCCTCTAACAATGAACACGATTCCCAGATAAGAGGGCATGGGTTCTACACTGGCTCTCTAAAAATGGAACACTAGACCCTGATAAGATGAAACAGGTTCTGCACTGGTACTCTTGCAATGGCACACTATTTATTATTATTGTTATTATTATTATTATTATTATTATTATTATTATTATTATTATTATACAACATTTATATAGCGCTCTTTTCACACAGGATACGAGCGTTTAAAAGTGCTTCACATGAATAAATTACATATACAAAACTGAGTAATTCAATGCATATACAGTAATTAAAACAGAATATATTTGATAGATAGATATCGATAAGAATGATTGTAATTAAATTAAGAATCACAGGTAAACCCACATCATCCTTTTTCCATAAGTTTATCTAACCGTATCATATTATGCAATATTATGTTGTGTCCGCGCACGCAGATCACCAAAACTCAAATGTAACATTCTATTCCCAGTGTCAGTACGTCACACATAACTTTGTGACTCAGATCCAACTGACTTGGGTGTATGTTTGGCATTCAAATCTGTACACAAAAATTATTGCTCGACGTATGTAGGACAATGGGGTAACAGAATAGGCCAATTTGTATTTGATGCATATAACCTACACAATGCAATAAAAACAAGAGATGTCACAGTCACGTGACGAATGCTCCCAAAAAGTGTACCCTGTGACCTTGACCTTTGACCCATGGACCAGGGAGTTGACACATCGTCATTGTGTGGTGAACATTTGTGCCAGGTTCCTTTGAAATCCATTCACAGATAAACAAGTAATTGTACCCTGTGACCTTGACCTTTGACATATGGACCAGGGAGCTGAACGCGACACATCGTCTTTGTCTGGTGAACATCTGTGCCAAGTTATATTGAAATCCATTGATAGATAAAGATGTTACAGACCGGACACGAAATTTGTGACAAAGTAATTGTATTCTGTGACCTTGACCTTTGACCCATGGACCAGGGAGTTGAAAGTGACACATCATCTTTGTCTGGTGAACATTTGTGCCAAATCATATTGAAATCCATTGATATATAAAGAAGTTACAGACCAGACACGAAATGTGTGACAAAGTAATTGTACCCTGTGACATTGACCTTTGACCTATGGACATGAGAGTTGAAAGCGACACATCGTCTTTGTGTGGTGAACATTTGTGCCAAGTTATATTGAAATCCATTGATAGATAAAGAAGTTACAGACCGCACACGCAATTTTTTACAAAGTTATTTTACCCTGTGACCTTGACCTTTGACCCATGGACCTGGGAGTTGAACGCGACACATCGTCTTCGTGTGGTGAACATGTGTGGCAAGTTATATTGAAATCCATTGATAGATAAAGAAGTTACAGGCCGGACACGAAAATTGTTATAAAGTATTTGTACCCTGTGACATTGACCTTTGACCCATGGACCTGGGAGTTAAACGCGACACATTGTCTGTGTGTGGTGAACATTTGTGCCAAGTTATATTGAAATACATTGATAGATGAAGAAGTTACAGGCCGGACACGATATTTGTTACAAAGTAATTGTACCCTGTGACCTTGACCTTTGACCCATGGACCAAGGAGATGAACGCGACACATCGTCTCTGTCTGGTGAACATTTGTGGCAAGTTATATTGAAATCCATTGATAGATGAAGAAGTTACAGACCGGACACGAATTTGGGACGGATGGAAGGACAGACGGACGAACGGAAGGACGGACAATGCGATTACTATATGCCCGCCTTTGGGGGCATAAAAATATAAATAAACAAACGTTATATACGCCCAATATGCCACCCTCTCCAGACAAACATTATTCGACCCACCATGGCAACGAGCCTGTACACAAAGCATAATCCTTTCTTTTTGCTACATTCCTCCATAATTATTTATTTTAACGGAGTTGTAACAGGGTTTATCCAAAATATATTTTTAGGAACCCAAAAAAGCTTAGCTAACGTCGAGCTAAAAAGGGTATCCCGTATACTGTTCTTACGACATACCCCATATGTATCTCATAAGCAAAATAGCAAAGGAACTAATTGACACTGATTGGTTAACGCAGCAGTGATTCTAACTGATTATTATTTGTTACGTTTCCTAAACTGTTCTAGTAATAAATATTAAAGAAATGCGTTTTCAGGCATATTTTGAAAGAAGCTAATGAACTTGCGTTTCTAATGCCTGATGGTAGAGCATTCCAATGATTCGTAGATGCATGCATGAAACTTCTTTCACCGTATTTTACCATACGACTTCTTGGTACAACCATCGACAAGGAACTACTTGTTGACATTAAACCTCTGTTACATGTCAATAAATAATGTCGGCAATGTACTTGGTGGATTATTTGTGCATGTCTTTGTATGTAAGTGTCAGACTTTAGAATTCAATTCAGTGTTGAACTGGAAGCCAGTGAATTTCCTTCCAAACCGACGTGATATGATTATTGCGGGTACTGGTTATGATGCGGGCTGCTCTGTTTTGCACCCTTTGAAGTTTCCACGGTTTTTTAATTCTATGCAGCAATGAGTTGCAATAGTCTATTTTTAATGTAACCAGATATTTCACCAAAGTCTTGGTAGCATCAGGTGAGAGGTACTGTTTTATATGGCCTATTTGTCGGAGCCGTGTGTAACCGGACCTATACACGGAAGTGACGTGGGATGTCATATCCATTGTGAATCGAGCCGGAATTCTTTACACACACAACTATGGTTTGATTTTAGAGGGTCCTACTTGCACACGAATCTCTTCAGGTACTTGTGTGTGTTTTGTGTGAAAGATGATTACCTCAGTTTTGTCAGTATTGAGTGTCAGCATGTTCTGGTGCATCTAAGAGACAGTCCTCAACTCGCGATAAAGCTTCTTGTTGACAGGAAATGTCCTTGGGCTTAAAGGACAGGTGAGTTTGTGAGTCATCGGCATAAAAATGGGTCCAGCCCGTGGTTTCTGCAGATTGAGCCGACAGGTTCTGTGTACATGGTGTAGTGTTTTGGTCCTAGGACCAATCCCTGTGGCACGCTATATTTTATGTTAACTGGGATGGACAATTCTTCATTTAATGAGACTGATTGATAGCGATCATTCAGATAGGAGGTTATCCACTCAAGAGGTTTTACCATGATTTTGAAGTATTTTTCCAGCCGTTTTAGCAACGTGTTATGATCGATAGTATCAAATGCAGCTGATAAGTCCTGCATCACCAGCACGGTAATTTCGTTTTTATCCAGGGATTGAAGGATGTCGTTTTGAACTTACAGAAGAGCAGTCTCTGTTGAATGATGCTTTCGGTATGCCGATTGATGGTGCTCATGTTGATTGTTAGAGGTCAAGTGGAGCTCAATGCGTTTGTCGACCACTTTTTCTAACAATTTGGAGCAAATGGCAAATTTGATACAGACCTATAATTCTTAAGTGCATTTGAATCAAGACCGGGTTTCTTTAAAAGCTATTTGACTTGAAACTTTCTGGAACGTAGGCAATGTCTAAAGAGGAGCTTACGGTTTTTTGTCAGAATCGGTAGGATTTCACCAAAGCATGACCTTAACAAACATGTAGGTATTGGATCCAGTTCACAGGATTAATAGGATGCTGCCTTAATAATCTGTTCTACTTCTTCTACTGTAGCTGGGGCAAACTTATCTATAGAGTTCGTTGAATGCTGCAATTAAGTAGTAACTGATGCACTGGGTACAGTGCCTCAGGCAATGTCTGCCCATATCATGTCTATGTTGTCAATGAAAGAGTCACTGAAGTCTTGTGCGAGTTGTTTTGATGACGAATGTTTAGGCAATGTGATGTCACTAGTTAAACCCAGCAGATGCTTAGTGACTTTGAAAAGAACCCAGAAAGTAATCCAGGTATATGCTAAAACGTTTTCATAGAGATAGGAAAACGGTAAGAAGGAAGAAAAAATGTCTTCTCACATGCTCTGGTCGTTTTTCAAGTTGCAGAGTACCCTTGACGTTGTGTAATTATACATTCTACTTATAGTACAAAGTTGGATAAGTACTTCCCCCCCCCCCCTTTTCAAAAACAACTCATTTTTTACAACTTTGCGTTCAAACAAAGGGATACGTGCAGTTCTTTTCATAAGAGTTTTTGAACATCTTATTCATAAGTAATCGTTCCCTCCTTTTTATGTGGTTTAGAGACTTTGAATGAGTGGGTATCTAGAATCTACAGCTCTTTTTACAATGCAATGTTTTCCTGCCAAAGTTCAGATAATAAAAAATACGTCATTGAATAATATACTGGGAGCGAAATTCAAAATAAATATTTACGGAGTATCCGCATTCTTTTCTTGTAAAAGAAATTATAACATCATGAATATTCATAAAGGTCATTTTCACACAAGAGCAATGATTTTAAAATTCAAACCCAAGAAAAAGATTCGGTTAACAAAGCTGACTTAGATCAGACTTCTGTCTACTTAGGGTCCATCCTGTTTGCCAACATAAATAATTCTGAATTCTAACATGCTGCTTCAGCTTAAATTCATGGATCTGTTTGCATTTGTAATAAACAAATATTTTACTACATTCAGAAAAATAAATTGATGAAACTATGTTTGAAGATAACTAGGGCCCCACACCCTGGTGTGGATGCCCTATAGTAATCGCCCTGTCCGTCAGTCTCCGTCCGTCACGCTGTTTTTGTCCGCTCTCTAACTCAAATAGTTTTCAACTGATCTTCACCAAACTCTCAGAGAATGTTTACAGGTGTAAAATCTTGACCAAGTTCGATTACCACCTAAATCGCATTAGACATCCTCTGAGTTATGGCCCTTGATTCAGTCAAAAATGGCCGTTTTAGCCTTGTCCGCTCTCTAACTCAAATAGTCTGATCTTCACCAAATTTTAGTGAATATTTATAGGTGCAAAATCTTGACCAAGTTCGATTACCACTTAAATCGCATTAGACACATCTGAGTTATGACCCTTGACTCGGTCATAATTGGCCGTTTTATCCTTGTCCGCTCTCTTGCTCAAATAGCTTTCATTTGATCTTCACCAAACTTGCGGAGAATTTTAATAGGTGCAAAACCTTGATCAAGCTCGATTACCACCTAAAACGCACAAGACACCTTTGAGTTATGACCATTGATTCATCAAAAATGGCCGTTTTAGCCTTGTCCGCTTTCTCACTCAAATAGGTTACATCTGATCTTTACCAAACTTACAGAGAATATTAATAGGTGCAAAATCTTGACCAACTTCGATTACCACTCAAATCGCAATACACACCTCTGAGTTATGGCCCTTGATTCAATCAAAATTGTCCGTTTTAGCCTTGTCGGCTCTATAATTCAAAAAGTTTTGATTTTATCTTCATCAAACATGCAGGATGTTTAGAGTAACAAATTCTTGACCAACTTCGATTACCAGTCATATCGTATAACACACCTCTGAGTTATGGTCTTTTTTCAGTCAAAATTGGCCATTTTAGCATGATCTGCTCTCTAACTCAAATAGTTTCATCTGATCTTCATCAAACCTGCAGAGAATGTTTATAGCTATAACATCTTGGCCAAGTTCGATTACCAGCTAAATTGCATGTGACACATGAGTTATGGTCCTTGAATTAGTTAATATTTGCCATTAAAGCCTTGTCTGCTCTTTAACTCAAACATTTCTCATATGCTATACACCATACGTGCTGAGAATGTTTACAGGTAAACAGTCTTTGCCAAGTTTGATCATTTTGTGGGGCCCTTTCTGACTTGGTCAATGTTCTAGTTAATACTGATCCTGTTGTTTATATTTTGTCTACATTTTGTTTCTTACTATATTATACTCATATTTCATACTGTTCAAGTTTATTACTTCTAGTTATATTATCGCCAGTTATTATTAACAATTGTTAAATCTTCACTACCATAACAAGTTCGTTTGTCTAAATTCTTTAAATCCCAATTTAATACAATTTTCACTTTGAAATAATCCTCAGTACATCAGTACTTTGATTATTATGGGAATTTCCCTGTAATATCTATTTTAAGAACAGAACTTCCAACAATCTTCCAAGGTTATATCTGCGTAAATAATGAATTTCTGTATTATATGGCGTTTCGACTTAACTCTGAGAAGTTTGTAGAAAATGTCTGTATAACAGAATGCCTTACATTTGGTGTGGTTAGGTTAATATGGATCGATTGCACTGATTTCAACTTGCGAAGCTGAAGCAGCAAATTATCATAAATCATGGTGTTTTGGAATAACTACTTGGTCGCAAGAATGACCCCAAGCTTTTCATCACGCTAGCAGATTTGTTTGACCATTCGTAGAGACATTATAATAAGGCTTTTGTCAGTCTACTACTAAATACTATTAGGCCATATGCAAATTACAATGTAACATACATGTAGTTTTTGATTGGTGGAAAACTTGAACAAGATTGAAAATAGACAGCTAGCCGCTGTGAAACATAAGTATTGATGGAATGTGTTTATTTTGTATCACAGGGGCACTTTTCGATAGTCGTTCAAATTGACAATTTTCAAAATAATGAATGAGCATATCGAATACCAAGTTTTATGATATTATTGAAAATATGCTTTCAGTGTAGGGACTTCCTCTTTAACACTCCTCGTACTATTGACGTGCATAGCTTTATTCGTATATAGTGTACACACATATGAGGTATATATACACGGGGAATTAAACAAATGTGTACCAGACGACAAAGTTTGCAGACGACAATATTTGGCAGCGAAAAAGTTAAATTGGAAATAGAACGTATTCGATACCAATAAAACAAGAAAATATATAAGCACTAATGTATGAACACAAGAGCATTTGTTTCTTCAAGGCAATTCAGAAAAGAAACATGTCAGAACCTGTTTACAATGAGGCCAAATGACACATTTTTTGTGTCTGAATCTGAAAGATATAAATGGCCCCATATATTATATTTCCAATTTCAAATCATTAACGAGACGTTATTTCCAAGTATCGTCGGAGATCACCGAATCAAAGTGGCTGACTGAATACATTGCTTAGTATATCGAACAATCATTCTGTCCCAAAGATCGCTGGACAAATATTGGAAAACAGATAATTCGTGTATTGCACCGACGATGAGATATTCACAGCGATTGTACCGATCAGGATATAACTCTTTGTTGCATTGTTAATTACATGTGCGTCTTTTCATTAAAGTAAACATAACCTGTCTTTACACGAATATTTATTTCTTGGATTCAGAACACTTAAAAGGCACGTGGTTGCTCAATGCCGGAATATGTGAGGACCAACATTGACATCAACTACCAGAATCACTTCTCAAAATCACATCCCGTGACAATCCACATGATGCCAACTGGTATAGGAGTTATCGTCTGGACAAGACAATGTAACTGACAGACATACAGACGACAGACAGACGGACGGACAGACATACAGACAGACAACTCTCACAAAACAATATGCCTGTTCCATATAAATATGGGAGGGGAGAGACATAATAAACGGCAGCAACAGACAAATCAACTAACAAACAAAAACACACCCAAATCCGAATACTGCAGTAGCTTGTATAAATTTATTAGAATAGTGTCGCATTGTTCTAAGCCACTTTGTCAGTCAGGTTGAATTAAGTTCATTTACATCGTTAATCAGCATCGTAATGTCAATAGTTTTCTTATGTCTGATCGTATAAAACGACCACGTGATTGACTGTATGGTGCCTAAAATAAGGGGAAACAAGCACAACAGAGAGAACATGGCACCGTTTAGCGTGCCCAGCTGGGTTGGGTCCAGTTTGTGTTCTTTCATTTGTTCGTACCCGTATCTGTTCAAAAAGGCCACAACGAGCATGGGTGAAAGAGACTGAGCCGGTTTGACTACGAGGGCGTTGGTGCCGTATATCATTGAGGTCACACGGTGCCTATAAAGAAAACAAATAGTATTGATGTTAACCAGACATTTTGTTAAAAATACTGCATGTACAGTCAATATACCACCTCTTTGTGAAACTTCGAGTACAGGGGAACTTTTATATTTTACATCAGACCAAGAAAAGGCTAACTGCTTAAATAACTACTTTGTTTCAATTGCTAGTGTAAGGGATGAAAACGCTGTTCTGCCTCAATTCACTGTAAAAACTTCAAATAGTCTATCAGAAATTATTATAGTTGAATCCGAAATTGAAGATCTCATTAGATCGTTAGCAATGAACAAGGCATCAGGACCAGATTTAATATCACACAGAATGCTTAAAGGGGTTGTAAAATCTATTTCGAAACCTTTAACTATACTTTTCAACAGGTCTTTAAATGAAGGAGTTTTCCCAGAGTCTTGGAAACTGGCTAATGTTGTGCCACTTTTTAAAAAGGGAGACAAATCTCTACCGTCAAATTATCGACCTGTTTCTCTTCTTAGTTGTTGTGGTAAATTATTAGAAAGAGTTGTCTTTAAACATATGTATAATTTTTTTCATGATAATAATTTACTTTACAAGTACCAATCAGGATTTCTTCCGAAACACTCAACAGTGCTTCAACTTATTGATATATTTCACCACATTTGTCAGTCCTTTGACAATAAGCAATTCTCTTGTATGGTTTTCTGTGATATATCAAAAGCATTTGATCGTGTATGGCATAAGGGGCTTATTTTCAAATTAAAACAAAATGGTATAAATGGAAGACTTATAAATTGGTTAACAAACTACTTGAGTCACAGAAAACAAAATGTTATTTTGCGTTCGTCAGTCTCATCAGCCAAGTCTATATCTGCAGGAGTACCCCAAGGTTCAGTATTAGGACCTCTATTATTTTTAATCTATGTCAATGATATTTCAAATTCTTTGTTAAGTTTAACTAGGTTATTTGCAGATGATAGCTCTCTGTACTATTCGGCATCATCATTAAATGATATAGAAGGTATTATCAATCATGATCTTAGTTTAATAACTGTATGGGCCAACACCTGGCTCGTTGATTTTAACCCTAACAAAACTGAAGCGATGTTGTTCACACTTAAAAGCTATGATAAACCACCAGATATAGTTTTTGAGAACACTCCTGTGAAATTTGTAGAAAATCATAGGCACCTTGGAGTTACTTTGAATGCAAATGGTAATTGGAATAGTCATATCGATAATATTTTGCAATCAGCATCCAAAACTATAGGTATTATGAAAAAATTGAAATTCACATTAAATAGAAAATCTTTAAATCAAATCTATATATCATATGTCAGACCTATACTTGAGTATGCCTCTATTGTTTGGGATGGCTGCTCAGAGAATTGCTCTGATACCTTGGAAAAACTTCAGAACGAGGCAGCGCGTATAGTAACCGGTCTCACTAGATCAGTCGCATTAGAAAATTTATATCGCGAATGTGGATGGGAATCTTTATCTAGTCGCCGTAAAACTCAAAAACTCTGTTTCATATATAAAGTTTTTCATGATATAGTTCCACCATATATTAACGATTTAGTACCACCGATTGTAGGAGAAGAAACTCATTATCCTTTGAGAAACAGAGCTGACTATATATTGCCCCCATTTCGGACATCCATCTCAAAAAGATCTTGCATTCCGTCCTCAGTACTTCTCTGGAACAACTGTGACCGTGATCTAAGGAATTTAGATAGTTTCACTTCTTTCAAAAGTGCTTTACGTAAAGAATCAGGATACCAGATTATTCCTTCTTATTTCTTTTATGGCAATAGGTATTTATCAGTTATACATGCTCGAATCAGAAATAATTGCAGTAACTTAAACAATGGTCTTTTTATTAATCACATAAGTCAAACTCCAATCTGTGAATGTACTGATGATGTTGAAGATGCCGTTCATTATTTTTCCACTGCAGATTTTTCCAGAATCAGAGAATAGCATTATTTATTAAGACACGTAATTACCATCCACTAAATATAGACACGCTCTTATTTGGAAAAAGCGATTTTTCTGATGAGGATAATAAAACTATATTTGCTGCTGTCCATTGCTTTATAAAGCAGACAAGAAGATTTTCTTCTCTTAGTAACGTCGATATTTGACTACTAACAACATGTAAGATGTTACCAGGATATTATATGTTAGCATATATGATTAATGGTTACCTCAAACTTTGCTTTTACTGGCCTCTGATCACAAGTCGCAATCTCTCTCTCTCTCTCTCTCTCTCTCTCTCTCTCTCTTGTCTGTTTATATTTGACATTATTTATACACTACCGCCGTTGAATGTAAATTGAGAATGTTGTCAGAACTTGTGGCCCGACCCCATTCCAAACATTATATGGAATAAAATATGTTTAAACTATGAAGAAAACAAATAGTATTGATGTTAACCACCACTATACTACTGATCACTGGTATTGTATTGGTATTTTTACTATGGACAAGTAACATTTATTTGAAAATTGAAGGCCCATTTCAAACTATTGTAACTTAATATTTATAACAGAAGAAAGAAGGTCTGGGTGCCCATCAATAATTAACAAGAAATTTCGACACGACATCAAACCGGGGTTTCCTTCAATATTAACTAGTAAATTGCTAAGTTCAAAGGAGCATAACTCTCTGATTTTTTTAGAAGGAAAAATCCCCGACAATATGCACATCTATTCTGTCCTTGCTACATGCAAGGTTTTATGAAAATCTGTTGAGCAGTTTCAGAGGAGCTGCGCTTACAAGATTGGCAGCCGCACGTCCACCGACCGCCCAGTCGTCCGCCCGCCCAACCGCCGCACACAATTTCAATAACCCGGTTGTCCGTTGAAAACCCGGTTAAAAAGGAATCCGGAAGTCAGTACATGTGGTGGTACAGGTACGTCTTTGGGGAGATGAACAGGGATAAAGCTAAGTTCAAGCTAAGGGGTAGGTGATAGGCGATGACTAAAAATAGGAAATTAGGAGGTTATCCAAAAGGAGGGCATGCCTATGGAAAGTCGTAGGGATTAATCCAAGTAAGGGTAGGAAGCCGTATTACTTACCTTCTATTGTATCTCAGCGTATCGCTGTCGGCGACGTCAGAAAGCACAAGATTGTTTAAGGAAAGTGTGGCCTCTAAACACGCACTGCAAAAATTGTTAAGCAACACCTTGTAAAAAGGGAAACTACAAGGTAGACCCAGACCACGCTTTAGCATTGCCTTGAAGACACATAAGGTTTGGTTGAAAAATGACGATTATAGTATTTGTTTAAATGCCCCTGCATATATTGCTCTGTTTAAGGGTACAGTACCACCTTTCTACGACAACCAATTAAAACAGATCTAAGTCTGGATTTCTAAAGCAGCTGATGGGTAAATGTAGGGTGGAAGTGATGTAGAATTGAGTTGAGTTTGTATTTACTGCAACACAGAACAGATTATATGGCACCATTATTTCATAGAACAGGTTATCTTGCCAATCATCCCACAGAAAAGATTATATGGCACAATTATCTCATAGAACAGCTTATATGGCACCATTATTTCATAGAACAGCTTAGATGGCACACTTATCTCATAGAACATATTATATGGCACAGTTATCTCATAGAACAGCTTATATGGCACATGTATCTCATAGAACAGATTATATGGCACAATTATCTCATAGAACATATTATATGGCACATTTATCTCTTAGAGCATATTATATGGCACACTTATCTCATGGAACAGCTTATATGGCACAGTTATCTCATAGAACAGATTATATGGCACACTTGTCTCAAAGAACAGATTATATGGCACCATTATATAGTTTAGAAACAAGAGCCGCGTGCGGCGCCATCGCTCGTCTGATTTGGTGCTTGTCCAGCTAAAAAAATGAAAAAAATAACACCTGCAACAACGCCTACGACTACGCGTACAACTACGACCCGGTGATGTCAATAGTTGGACATTTCTTTGAAACAGACGAGCTAAAAATACGGTATATGAATCAAGACAACACCTGCTGGAAAATTCGATATTCGGATACACCGTATTCTATTGGGCACCTGTCAGTCGCCTCGTATCTAACAATCGTGACGGAATATCCCAATTATTTAGACATACCCCGGAACCATATGAAGCGAAAGTAATACAGAAAACTCTAACGGGGGCTTTCTGAATTAGTTTCGTGCTGCATTAAGCAGCCAATTACTTTAAAAGACCTCGTGTCTTTATGAGTTAGTGACCGTTGTAGAAAGGTTCTACAGTACATCGTTTGTGTTGATTCTAACATATCTGATTCATCCCAAAAACTATAGGCGTATTTCTCTGGTGATACTAAGCATATGCCCTTAACATGAAACCAGTGTGTGAATTGCTGTTTGAGTTATCGCGTCACATCAAAAGTGTTGACGGATGGACAAACGGACAGATAGAAAATGTGATTACTATAGGGCTCCTGTATTTTCAATGCAGGTCCCTAATAAAGACACTCATGTTGCGAAATATTCAGGTTATTCACAGAGACACAATGCTAAAACAAGAATAGCTGTTTTATTTCTCCATGAACCCCGTTCACTCTTCAAGATGATGCTAAAGAGTAGCAGAGTAGTCGTAACATGAGCAAAAATTAGTAACTTTTGATTTGAAGTGACATCAATATTGACACGGGGTTCATTGATATTACGTCAATTCGAAAATCCTGTTGCTGACTGTTCGTAGAGCGTTGGACTTTAAAGTCGGAAACCGTGTTTGATATCCGACCACGACCTGTGAAAGACTTGGAATTGCGTCCAACTAAAGTTTAAGATAATATCTGTTACCTGTCTGTTACCATAAACAGTATCAGTACCCAGTAGTTGATGGGTCCAGTCAGGAGATATACAGACCCAATCACTATCTTTAGAATGTAGCTGTACCAGATCACACTGAAGTAGCCCCAACGTCTAATGAGTGGCGCCCCGAACAGAACACATAACTGGGAATAAAATTAAAAATATTATAGTAGAACCTGTCAATAGCGACCATAGAAGGAATAAACTTGGCATGCTATAAGGGCAGGTGGTTGCTTAATGCAGGACGAAAGTAATTAAAGATTTGTCACTTGCCTTAGAAATAATAGGACCTGCTGCGTAGAAGATGCTTCTAACGACGTCTGGAATAGTGCCTTTAAGAATCAGCTGATCGCAAAAGATAGTAAAAAATCCGTTAACGAAGCTCCGGTGGAACCCTTGAAAAAAATTGACGATCACAAATGAAAGGAAATCTCTGTTAAAAAGTATCTGTTTTGTTATGGTTAAAATAGAACTGTCTTGTTTCTGGTCATTCTTGTGCAAGTCGTGTACACCCTGGCTGACAAGCTCGCGTTCAGTGTAACAGTGTTTACCACAGTATCTCATCAACAAACAACTTATCACTGCAATTATAACACAGATAATCTGAAACGTCTTGAAATTCTCCAGTTGATTAGATGATTGCTGAAGTATAAATATAGTAAGCGGTCCGGTAAGAGTTGCCAGTGTCGTAGCTTGCGTGGCCTTGAGCCTATCCTCGTTATTGAGAGACACTTCTGTAACTATACAACAATATGCCAAGCCGACGTACGTGAACATTGTATCCCAGAAACACAGTGCAGTAATAAGATGCATCCCTGTAACCCAGGGTGCCATTGTATCCGGATTGCCCCAAGGAAACCAGGGAACCAAGAAAGACAAGGCAAACAGCGGAGATGCGTAGAGCACACTTTCTCGTCTGGTCCGTGCGAAAGTGCATTTGGTTGTATCTTGGAAATAGGCAAATAATGGGTCGTTGATGGCGTTCCAGAACATGTACAGTATCTGAGCCAGTTGGAACCAGCGTTCCTCCACTTTGTACACGTTCAAGAACACTTTAATGTAGTAGAAGCCAAACACACCACTTACCATGCTGAAGCCAGCAGATAAGGTACAGAGAGCAAAGATGCGCCGATTGACGGACGAGTTTATTTTCGGTCCCATGGCTGACAAGCACCTTGTCAGTGAGCTTTAGCAAATGGAGCTGGTGATCTTCAAGGCATTGAACTGGAAAAAAAATTCAAACACGTACAAAACTAAAATATGCATTTCTCATGTGTGACGCCTTGTCACGCGTTAGATCCTGATCAGAAGCTTCTATAGGAGCCGTCTGATCAGGGTCTGTTCTGTTTGCTAATGGAATTTGATAGATCTGTCTCTTTTCTTTTAAAATGGCTAAAATGCCCCACCTTCCCTATTTCATTATAACTATTTTGTCTATGAATATTCGGTAGGTATTGAAATTGGGTTTAACGGCAAACACCTTTTTCTATCAAGCAATCTTGGACTGAAATAGTCTGCCACGAAAATTAAAAATAAATCTACAGCTCATGGAAAATATGAAAAATGCCGAACAGTCAGATTTTATTCTGTGATATATGTGTCATTACTCTTTTATTTTTGTGATAATTTGTTTGCCAATTTGACGAAAAGGAATAGTTAAACGTGTTTTCATGCATTAGCAAACAGAGTACACCCATAGGAGCCTACAGGAGCCGTCTGCTCTGTTTGCCAATGAAATTGGATAGATCTGTCTCTTTTCTTTTAAAATGGCTAAATTTTCCACCTTTTATTTCCATTTCTTTATATATATTAATATAACTATTTTGTCTATGAATATTCGGTAGGTACAAACATTTGGAATAAACAGAATACAGGGAAAGGGTTAAGAAATGTGATTTCAATAGTTACCCTGTTAGAGTTGTCTATCTTTGCTAAATAATACTTTATAATTAGTTCAGCCAATATTTTGAGACCATGACTTTTCCTGTTCACTAGGACCCCATTGGAAATAAGTTGAAAAACTTAATGGGTTATCCTGTGTTTATATATGTCTTAAATTCATGGGCTTAATAGTAAACTAAATTTGTTGTAACTTTGACATATGTATTCACGATTAAATCTATCTATCTACCCTTATCTCCTGGTAAGAACAACGGGTCAAGATTCCCTGATCAATAACACGTGTAAAAACACTTTAGAACAATCGTATATGATGCCATACGTAAGTCATATAGACGTCAAACTTGGGAAACCAATGTTTACATGTTATTGAAACGGCGAAAATACACCGTTTTGGTTATGTGAGAAAAATAATCTTATGTTCGTGGGGTTTTTTTAAGATCAAATAATCCTAAACTCGCCAAGAAAATGTTATTAAGCTTGCCAAAGGCTCGCTTAAAACATTTTCTTAAGCTCGTTTAGGAACATAAAAAGAACGCTGACCATATAGACGTGAACGTTGACCGTTTAGACATGGAACCACATAGACATGAACGATGACCACACATGCATGAACAGTTACTACATGCATGATCGGTGACTGCATCTGCATAAGCATGATCGGTGACCTCATATGCATGAACAGTGATCCTACAACGTGAACGGTGACCACATATACATGAACAGTGATCCTACAACGTGAACGGTGACCACATATGCATGAACAGTGATCCAACAACGTGAACGGTGACCACATATGCATGAACAGTGATCCTACAACGTGAACGGTGACCACATATGCATGAACAGTGATCCATCATCCTACAACGTGAACGGTGACCACATATGCATGAACAGTGATCCTACAACGTGAACGGTGACCACATATGCATGAACAGTGATCCTACAACGTGAACGGTGACCACATATACATGAACAGTGATCCTACAACGTGAACGGTGACCACATATACATGAACAGTGATCCTACAACGTGAACAGTGACCGCATATACATTAACGGTCACCGTATATGAATGACCAATGACCGCATATGTATGAACAAAGGTCATATATGCATGAACGGTGACTACATTGGAATGAAAGGTGACTGCAAAAATGCATTAACATCGACCGCAAAGGCATGAACGGTGACTACATGCATGAATAATGGCTGCAAATCAAATACATGGACATGGACACTGACCATATAAGCATGGATTGTGACTGCAAAGGCATGAACATTGACCACTTATCACATTGGCATGTACAGCGACCGTATGTTGTCCTTTCAGGTTAGATACGTTAAGCACTCGTACTAATTTTCCTCTTCAAAACCACAACAACGACGAATAGTAATAATAATATCAAAGGCCTGAACAGCCATAATTGCTTTCGAGTTTGATAAGGATGTTAAGTGTAAGGGAAGAAGTTGCTGTACATGTTAATCACCATTTTTGACGTCTTGGAATTGTTTAATGTAATACTAAAATATGACAGACTGTAGCAACAGTCAAACCATAAGCAAAGTGGTTATTAGTAACACTCAGACAGTCCTTGACCTCAACAAGTCAGAAATGCAATGCTGAGTGACAGTGTCCATCTTTCAATTCATATCAAAGCAATATCAAATGCTGTTGTGTATTTCAAAGCACTACCCTCCTTATTAATTACGAATCCTAGAATTTTAACTACTGTTTAGACAATGTAGTATGAAATTTTAGTTAAATTTTGTTCGGGTTTATATACATGTATGCAAACACACACACACATTAATCCAAAATCTTGGTTGATTCATAATGATATCAAATGTACAGTTAATTCCTAATAATCCATATGATGTTTTATCCTATCAAAACTCCACCATGAAATCCACTGATCATAAACTTATATGAATCCCAACTTTTATATTCCAATTTATTCTTGAAATTTGGACTGACAGCATTTTGTTATTAACACTCAAGATTACAGATAAATCATTTTCAAATGAATTCTATAATTGTTCTATCATTACTGGGTCTATTCAAAATAGCCAAACGGAGACTAACCCCTGTAAATATACATGATCAGAGTAGACACTGTTTTACACCTTTTTAAAATATAACTTCATTTCCATCAGATCAGGATATTGATGGCCAAGAATGATATCATCTCTGGCTATTTCATATCAAATTTGTTGTCAAATGTTCTTTGCTATGACATCTCCCAGGGTTTTTCTTTGATTTTAGGGAAAGGGCATGGCCTTACCGGAGGGGAAAAATAAGCGTGAAATGAATGCTTATGGGGAAAAGGTCAGAAAATATCAACATAACATTTAACATGTTCATATTTTCTCTATCAAGTGACAGTACAATTCAATTAAAAGCATTTCATGCAGTTCTGATATTTTAATGGTGTTTTCTTGTGTGTTTTGTCTGCAACTGCATAACTCTTGGCTATTACTAAAATTGTAAACACGTCATCAATGAGTTTTCATAAAAACCCATTATAAATCAGAAATCACAGTAAATCTCAACTATTCCATTAACCAAGACAAATATGATCGGACTTTTGGTAGATAAAGATATCATCGGCATTTTTTGTAAATGAAGAAGCCTACATGTATGTCTCGCATTTTTGCGATGACAATGGCATGAATGGAAAGTTCCATCTCGGTTTGTGGAGAAACTAATTAAATCCATTGTAGAGAGTAATACGCATACTAGCCTGTTAACACTGCAAGAGAAGTTGGCATTTCTATCGTGTTTAATCAGTAAAATTACGCCAATAGAAAGAAATTGTTGTGGTACTGCTGGTATGAAAGCGAAAGTACAGACACTGCGATTCATAAACGCTATACGGATTACTCGGATCTCTAGGTTAGACGGATGTATAGAAATGCGGTTAGCGTTTTATCACGTACACGGTGTCGATATAAAAAATCCCTCTCCCTCCCTATCGGCGGAGAGGTAATTGATCAATGAAAAACACAACAGGGTTTCTAGTTGGGAAGTCTTTGCTATCGGCGGAGAAGAAATTTATAATTTACAGACAAGCTATTGCTGCTGTAGAAACGCCAATGTGTTGCGAAAACAATGTTTAACTAAACACCAGGAATGAGGTTCATATACGCGTATATGATAAATGCTGATTTTCAAGCTTGCGCAACTCATATCCGCGGATATGAACTTCACATCTGGTCGGATCCGGTGTTTAGCCATACCGATATTCTTTCGCGTTTTTGGGGAGTATATTCAATAATTCAAGCTTTTAAAAGGTTGATCTTGTGTAGACTAGAAGTTATCTGACAAAGCGAAGTGTTATTAAATGCATGAAAAGTAAATAAATTAATGAACAATTTACAACAAAACTAGTTTAGAATTGAAGAGAACTATTTTCTCTTGCGCATGTTCACAAGAAATAGTGAACTCTTTGCCGTAAAAACGACCGATCGCTATATTGCATTCTTCGAAAGCAATAAAAAACAACAACAACAATCCACAAAAATCCCCTAAACAGCCGTCATAAATGCAAGAATATTTAGCTGATCTGAAAATTATGTCCGTTTCCCATTCGTTCAAGCTTGCGGAAAGCCTTGAATAGGTTTAAATAAAGCTTGGATCCCGATTATAATCGGAGTTCTTGTTTGCAATGACTGCCGGGTGACGCTACACATTTTATACGGAGTATCTGAGATCACAATAAGTCAATCAGCGTCACGAACAAATTGAATACTTTACTTCGGATCGTAATCAAAACTATTCCGCACTCTCAGATTGGAATAAAAACTGATCTGAATTCTAATTGTAATTTCTGGAAGACAGATCTATACATGCACACAATAATTCCCAAAGCTAAAATGCAGCGAGATAGAGGGAGAGACAGGCGGAGACAGAGACAGAGCGAGACACAGAGACAGACAGACAGACAGACAGAAGAGAGACAGACGGGCAGACATACAGAGACAGAGAGAAGAGAGAGAGAGAAAGAGAGAGAGAGAGAAAGAGAGAGAGAGAGAGACTTTTACACGGCAAGCAATTTTGTGCCGAAACAAAGACAAAGATCTGCTGCAATTTTACTTTGATATTATCCGATGTGTTGAAGTTTTTGAGAAGCAGTAAACCGATTGTGAAACAGCTTGACTCCTGATGAGAATTCGAGTTACAGTAAAACCCCTCTAAAGCGACAAATTAATGTAAGTTAATGTAATTTGAAGTTTTTGTAATTACACACAAAGAGGCTTGTATTTTCTTATTTTAGTGTGTGTATTCTACATAAACAATAACCCGTTTTACCGGTTCTGTCTATACAGGCTTGCCAATTTGCACGGGAAAAGCAATACCCATGAAAAAGTGGGGTGCACCTTGACATGTGCTTTGTGTACATGCTTCAGATCTACACTTGTAGATCAATCATTCATCTTGAAAGTTGTTTGAAATGGCTAATTATCGTGTAAGACAACGTCTTAGCGTGGAAGAAATGAACAGAGGGGCTGGGTTGCTGGAAGCAGGGGCGTCACAACGTCAAGTGGCACGTCAACTTGGCGTTTCACAGAGCGTTGAAGCGAGGATGTGGAACCGCTTCCAAATGCATGGTGATGTATCCACAGACACGGGGGAGGTCGTCAGAGGGCTATTACGCAGGCAGAAGTCCGTTTTATTGTGGTATAAACCCGACGTCATCGCTTCATGAACGCCACAGTCCTCCAGAATGACTTCCAGAATGCAACAGGGGTTCGGGTTTCAACTCAAACCATTCGAAACAGACTGCATGATGTTGACATGAGGGCTAGACGACCTGCAATTCGTATTCCATTGATGCACAACCACATCCAGACACGTCTCCAATGGACCCAGGTCACGTAACATGGACTTTGAACGACTGGACACCGGTACTTTTCACAGATGAGTCCAGATTCTGTGTTGACTTTACAGATAGGCGTGCCCGGGTGAGGAGAACAACCAATGAGCGTTTTGCACCGGTATGCATCGCAAACCATGATCGTTATGGTGGAGGCTCAGTAATGGTTTGGACAGGGGTCAGCATGCATGGGAAGACCGATCTGCATATCATTGAAAACGGCACTTTGACAGCTCATAGATACGTCAGAGAGGTCTTGGATGTATACGTTCGTCCATATGCTGGTGCAGAAGGCCCATATTTCATTTTAATGGACGACAATGCCAGACCTCACAGAGCCAGAGTGACCAATGAGTACCCCAAGCTGAAACAATCGTCAGGATGGACTGGCCTGCGAGGTCTTCAAAGCTCAACCCCATAGAACATAAGACCATGTCTGGGACGTGCTTCAGGTTGCAATATATGCACGCCCTGTTAAGCCTACCACCATCCAGGAGCTACGACAAACCCTCCTTGAGGAGTGGGGTTGAATCCCACAAGGCAGCATCCGCAGGCTTATCAGTAGCATCAGAAGACGATGCCAGGCAGTAAGCAACGCCAATGGGCACCACACACGATATTGAAAAGATCCTTTCACTTTTGGCTAGCTTTTAAAATTTCTGACACGAATGCACTAAAACCTTAAAAAGTCACCCCTATCTAGATCCAGCCATTGTCACGCTTCAGTGATAACTCAATACTTAAAAATAAAATTAAAAACACACATTAAAATGCCAATAGTTGCAAAATAACAATTAAAAATCAAGAACAAATTAATACCCTATGAAATATATATACCATCTAATAAGTGATCCCTATCAAATTTTGAGTAGTATAATTTAACCTCATATCTATTATAAGGGTTAAGAAGGCTTATAGCCTACTCAGATAATATATATTTACTTTTACTTTTGTGACCGGTTTTAAAAGTGTATGTTTATAACAAAAATAAAATCCTCTTTAAAACGGACACTCATGAGAAGTATACACGCTCGTTATTTATACGGATGATACCTTGATGCAGGTCGAAAGTAATGCACAAAGCTTTCACGGGAGATTTCTGCATTGCTTTACATGTATTAAGCTACGCTATGTTTTAAAGACCCACCTATTTATTCTTGATGTGGTCACATATGGTCAAATATCTATTCCTCACATACAAGCAGATTAACTGCATCTCAGTGTATCGGGATCTAACTACTATACACCAGTGTCCTATTAGCTGCTCGTGGATTTCGACTAGATTTAGTAAGCCTTTACTCCATATACATCCTTTTACGCGTTTGCAAACAAAAAATAATAATTATACGGCTCCCGTTGGAGCCGGCTGGTCAGGGTCTGCTCTGTAGGCTTATTGAATGATGAGTGTATGACTAAACCCCCCTAGGACAAAAACTCACTAGGATAAAAAAAATCCACTGGAGAAAAGCCCACTGGGAAAGAAGTCCACTGGGACAAACGCCCACTAAAACAAACGCCCACTAGGACAAAAACAATTTAAATGCAATTTAAACACTCTCGTTTTGCAAAGGTTTAATGTGACAATACTTTTGTTTAAAACTGTATAAAAGTCAAGGGCGTATGTAGACATATGCTCCATTGCGCCCGGGAGTAAATGAAAACAACAAGAGGGGCATGATGGTCCTGTAATACTCACCTGCAAAGTGTAGTATCAGATAGAGAAGAACTAGTCACAACCATCTCTCGAAAATGAGCATAAAAGGGCCGTAGCGGTTTTAAATTTTTGAAATGAAGATTACATACATATTAGTACAGATGTGTAAAAATTTAATTCTATTTTTCAGTCTTATATAGAATTATTATTTCTCGTCTGTTCTTGCCTCTTCTCGTGGGTATATGGGGAGACTGGAAGCGTCATACCCTACCAATAGTAGTCAGACTATTTGCGGTACTTTACGGTACCACATTTCACTAAAGTATATTATATTGTTTACTCATACAGGGGGTTGTATCGAATTGATATTGTGATACGTGGAAATCATACTGTTGAACGTAAAACAGTCAATCAGCGATTTTGAAAATCCGTTAAATCGAGCGGAGATTTGTGTTTAAAACGATTGTTTTATTTCAGCAGGGTCCAGTATGACTTTCTACACGACATAATTATATTTCCATTTAATGTTCAAATTCTGAATAAAGCAAGTCGTGTTTGGTTGTAGAGAAGACGTGCATGCACATAGTCTGTTGCTACCGGGTCCGTTTGTCGGTATAAAAATATAAGGCGGTGTTGGTATAAAACTGACGAAATCAATGTGTTACTTATTCTTTGCACGCTACGTGATTTCGTCTGCAAAACTTTCCTCTGCTGCAATTATGGAATTGTTATTGTCTTTTTTCTCTCTTAAAAAACGAAGACAAGTAGATTCTAGTTTGGATACAGATGAAATGTTTAGTAACTCGGCGTTTCATCTAGGCCTAAACTGTTTGCATAAGTTATCACAAGCCTTCTCTAGTGCGCCAATAGTGACTAGTCAGTGACACGAACATGTTCATGTACAAATAGTGACTAGTCAGTGGCACGAACATGTTCATGTACAAATAGTGACTAGTCAGTGGTACGAACATGTTCATGTACAAATAGTGACTAGTTAGTGGTACGAACATGTTCATGTACAAATAGTGACTAGTCAGTGGCACGAACATGTTCATGTACAAATAGTGACTAGTCAGTGGCACGAACATGTTCATGTACAAATAGTGACTAGTCAGTGGCACGAACATGTTCATGTACAAACAGTGACTAGTCAGTGGTACGAACATGTTCATGTACAAATAGTGACTAGTTAGTGGTACGAACATGTTCATGTACAAATAGTGACTAGTCAGTGGCTTGAACATGTTCATGTACAAATAGTGACTAGTCAGTGGCACGAACATGTTCATGTACAAATAGTGACTAGTCAGTGGCACGAACATGTTCATGTACAAACAGTGACTAGTCAGTGGTACGAACATGTTCATGTACAAATAGTGACTAGTCAGTGGCACGAACATGTTCATGTACAAATAGTGACTAGTCAGTGGCACGAACATGTTCATGTACAAACAGTGACTAGTCAGTGGTACGAACATGTTCATGTACAAATAGTGACTAGTCAGTGGCACGAACATGTTCATATACAAATAGTGACTAGTCAGTGGCACGAACATGTTCATGTACAAATAGTGACTAGTCAGTGGCACGAACATGTTCATGTACAAACAGTGACTAGTCAGTGGCACGAACATGTTCATGTACAAATAGTGACTAGTCAGTGGCACGAACATGTTCATGTACAAATAGTGACTAGTCAGTGGCACGAACATGTTCATGTACAAATAGTGACTAGTCAGTGGCACGAACATGTTCATGTACAAACAGTGACTAGTCAGTGGTACGAACATGTTCATGTACAAATAGTGACTAGTCAGTGGCACGAACATGTTCATGTACAAACAGTGACTAGTCAGTGGTACGAACATGTTCATGTACAAATAGTGACTAGTCAGTGGTACGAACATGTTCATGTACAAATAGTGACTAGTCAGTGGCACGAACATGTTCATGTACAAATAGTGACTAGTCAGTGGTACGAACATGTTCATGTACAAATAGTGACTAGTCAGTGGCACGAACATGTTCATGTACAAATAGTGACTAGTCAGTGGTACGAACATGTTCATGTACAAATAGTGACTAGTCAGTGGTACGAACATGTTCATGTACAAATAGTGACTAGTCAGTGGCACGAACATGTTCATGTACAAATAGTGACTAGTCAGTGGCACGAACATGTTCATGTACAAATAGTGACTAGTCAGTGGCACGAACATGTTCATGTACAAATAGTGACTAGTCAGTGGCACGAACATGTTCATGTACAAATAGTGACTAGTCAGTGGTACGAACATGTTCATGTACAAATAGTGACTAGTCAGTGGCACGAACATGTTCATGTACAAATAGTGACTAGTCAGTGGCACGAACATGTTCATGTACAAATAGTGACTAGTCAGTGGCACGAACATGTTCATGTACAAATAGTGACTAGTCAGTGGCACGAACATGTTCATGTACAAATAGTGACTAGTCAGTGGCACGAACATGTTCATGTACAAATAGTGACTAGTCAGTGGCACGAACATGTTCATGTACAAATAGTGACTAGTCAGTGGCACGAACATGTTCATGTACAAATAGTGACTAGTCAGTGGTACGAACATGTTCATGTACAAATAGTGACTAGTCAGTGGCACGAACATGTTCATGTACAAATAGTGACTAGTCAGTGGTACGAACATGTTCATGTACAAATAGTGACTAGTCAGTGGCACGAACATGTTCATGTACAAATAGTGACTAGTCAGTGGCACGAACATGTTCATGTACAAATAGTGACTAGTCAGTGGTACGAACATGTTCATGTAAAGATGCATTGACATTTCTAACATACCAAACATTTAAATACACATGAAAAACCAGGCGTTCAACCCTGCTATTGTCCTGGTTGTTTTACCTGTCAAAATGTGAATATTCCTACGTCATTGAAGAGATATAGTTAGCTTCGGTAAACCTGTGTTTCACACGTTTTTCACGAGATTCACAATAAATATATACATGTACTCGAATAAGCCAAGTAGGAAAGCTTTTTTAGCGGAAACAAGCTATATATGACGTGTTCAGCAAGCGTATAGCCTATAATTATTTAAATTTTAACAGGTTAAAGAACAGGACAATGCCATTGAATTTCATGTTAATCGACAAAATCCTTACCGTTTCCTTCTCTTCATAGCAGTTCGATTTATCCGATCAACCTTCAGTAACTCACTTGCTACGAGTCGTGTTGTCGTTTATTTAAAAACACGATTTATAAGTTGCACGCCTCACTTATTTCAGCCCATACACATTGGTTACACACACACACACACATATATATATATGCACTATGGTCTCCGTATACAGATGCTAAACGTAACTGACTTTGATATGTTCTTTCTACTCTTACTACGCACGAGCAGCTTGTCGGGAAAGAGACTCAGTGTCTACACGGTTTGTAACTTATCAATATATGTAGTAATTTGTTTTCTATCTTTCCACACAGTGACAACTATCCTAGACGCGGTGTCTACTCGGAGTCACCACTGTTTGTATGCAATAATGTCCCTACTCTCAGAGAGCGAACGGGATATACAGTAAATCCCATCTACAACGGTTACTTAAAACAAGGTTAATTATGGGTGTTTGTGGCAGGTACCCTACGTCGCAGCTTAACCATTTCACTGCTAAATGTTGTCGTCTTCAAAATGTGTTGTCTGCTACAAGTTCCATTTGTTTAACTTTCTTCCCTTTTCTTTAAAAAAGTCATGTAGATCTATTACCAAAGTAACAAAAATATATGGATCCTGATGAGACACCGCGTCTCATCTGGATCAAAACCGTATACATAGGTAATCACAGATGCGATATTGGCAACGAAATAGTAAATGGAAGACTGACACCTCAAATTATGCATTAAGGACTTACCTGCTCTTAAAGACACCCATGTACATGTATATTCATCATGAGGCTGTTATAGAGAAGTTATACTGTATGTTCTGTATAACGCAGTGGTTCTGTCGGAAATCAGGCGTTCAGTAGAGACCAAATTTGTGTAGCGTTTTATAGGTTACCTATAGGCTTAGAAGAAGTGGTACAATCTCACATAGACTTACACACCCTTGATGTGTATAAAAATAGCATACATACTAGTGGGCAAACTATAATCCTTTTCTGGTGTAACGATATGCGAGAACACACATACGTACGTATGTATGTACGTACGTACGTCCGTACCTACCTATCTACATACGTGCGTGCGTGCGTATGTATGTGCGTACATGTGTGTGTGTGCGTACGTACGTAGGCTACACACGTAAGTTTATACATACATACATACATACATCCAGTTGAATGCAAAGCCAGACGTCATTTTCATTCATGCAAAGCCAAACAATAAACGTAGTACCTTTTTTGTATAATAATACCCGGATTCTCCACCAAATGTAGTAACGATGCATAATTATTGAATGTAGAACTGTTGTAGAACGTTGAGCAATTTTGTATGCTGAGGAGTTTGTAAATGAAAACTGTTCCGATAGTATTTTATATGTTTATTATGTATCCTGAAATTCCAGTTCGTAAAGTATAACAATGGCAATCCACAAACTAATGCGGGTCGGGACCTGCCAATTGCTACTTTGCCAGTTGCCAAATGCTAATTGCTTTTTTGCTAATTGCTAAATGCCAATAGCTAATTTGCCAGTTTAGTTGGTCAAGTACCACCACCGCATTGCCTTTTCGGGATACAGATCGATGGGCTTCATTCCATAATATGTTTCGTGTTCTTTATGAATGATATTGTCCAGACATTTTATAGAAGTAAGATCCTCGTCGGTACCGCATGGAATGCGGATCGGACCATGCCAATTACTAAATGACAATTGCTAATTTGCCAATTGCTAATTTGCCAAATGCCAATTGCTAATTGCCATGTTGTCATTAATTCTAGTTTCTTTTCTCTGAAGAGTGATAAGCGGATCCAAGGATTAGACAGCTCAATGGGCTTCGTTCTACAATATGTTTTGTATCTCTATCAAAACAGTAATATACCCAATTTATATACATCTGTAATCGAGAAGAACACGTTCGTATTTTTTTCATTTGACAGTTTAGCAAATGGCATTTGACATGTCCCGACCCGCATTCCATAACAAACAGTAAAATACATGTAACTGGTGTTCTATGGTCAATATGAATGATACTTGCGGTGCCGCATGTTCTTATCGTACGAAACATTTTCACAACGTTTCCTAAATTCTTATCAGTTACAGAGACATGGCTCCGGACAGACAAAATTCATGTGATTTGGACTACGTTCCGACAAAGTAAACAAAATGGCGACCAAAAACATCAAAAATCACGACGGAGTCCTCGATCCAAGCTGTTATCAGAGGAGATTAAAAGAGAACAAACAAGAAAGTAGGCCCACTCAAGATATTTTTTCCAGTTAACCAAGAAACGTATGAAAATGGAATCCGTTTACCTACAGCCTGCTGAGCAAATTATTTTCCCCAGAATTCTACATTTTTAAAAGAGAACAAACAAGAAAGTAGGCCCACTCAAGATATTTTGTCCAGTTAAGCCAAGAAACGTTGGAAAATGGAATCCGTTTACCTACAACCAGCTGAGCAAATTATTTTTTCCAGAATTACTACATTTTCAAAATTCAAGCTATGGTCAATTTGTCTACCAAAATGCAAGAGTGGCTTGGCGTCTCATCTGGATCCAAACTGTTTATTCGTCCGTCCATAGCAATCTATAAAGGTTAAGGAGCAAGGAAGTTCGCGAAGTGACTTATCCGAGCGCGGTAAATATCTATGGCATACAGATAGAGTATTTGTTGTGACGCGCATGCGCGGTCTGTTGTTATCATCCGGGTCATCTGATTCTAAGCGCGCGAACATAGGACTGACTCGGTGCAGTATACCGTTGGCAGCCAAACAGGCCGGACTGGACAAGAGAAGCTTAGTCTTACAAACTGTGAGTTAGTCTATTTCTCACTCGTTAGTCGATAGGTAAAGCGAATTCCAGAGCAAACAGTGGACTACTTTAATGGCGAGGATTTAAAGGCCAATCAAAGTTTCTACCAGTTGCACTTTCCACTACTTCCAGTGCTTGTACGAGGGTCATTCGTACATGACAGTGTTTCCTGAAGTATAAATTTCATGTCATGTAGTTTTTCTTGTACTGAGATTAACTCGTGCATGCAAGTTTCTCTTGAAATTCATGCTTCATGGCAGTAGGAGGAAAATGAAGGGCCTTTAAAGTCTAAACCTAATAGATTATAATTTATTGACAATCACGCTGGTTCCCGGTGAAACAACGAATTTGTACTCCCGTAGAATTTATACTCCCCAGTCCATTTTCTACGGCTAAAGGGGCACTTATTCGTCAACGAATAAGTACTCCCCTGGCAAAAGACCCATAATATTATGATTCCCTTCACGTAGAATATGTACCCCCGTAGAAAAATTACTCCCCTTTAAAATTATACCCCAAACACTTTGTTCTGTGGGAACCCTGGATTCAACTTATCTGTCGATTGGTCGGTCGGTAAATCAGTCGGTTGGTCGATTAGTTGGTCTGTCTGCATAATATTGTTGCATGAATTACTAACTCAGTTTTAATGCATTTTAATGTATTTCAATGAACCTTTGTTTACATCATAATCTTTAAATGTTCTTGTGCAAGACATACCTTTTGCCTCTGGTCGATTCGTCATTACAGAGTTATAGCCCTAGTACTATGACTCCCATGCCATTTTATCATAACATATAGTGACTCCCTTGCCAAAATACATCCACCACGGGGGTCGATATATCATATAATACTATGACCCCCAGACCATTTTACTATAAAATATAGTGACTCCCTTGATAAAATACATACACCAGGGGCGTCGATATATATTATAAATATACTATGACCATTGACCGCATGCCATTTTACTATAAAATACAGTGACTCCCTTGCCATAATATAATAAACCTATCTTATGATATTTTGACCAACTCTGTTTATCGTTAGGGTCACTTTTCCTCGTATTATAAAGTCTCTAAGTGCGGATCCAGTGGGGAGGGGTGGGCGGGTGGTCCTGACCCCATCGATTTTCTTTACTTGGGATATTTTTTTTAAAATGGAACATAATGCATATTTTGCTCGTCATTTCATATAACCAGACGCCCTCCCGGGGGCACTAGACTTGATTCAACGTTGTTTTAACGTATGTGACGTTGAATCAACGTTTATCAACGCTGAATCAACGTTGCAACGACTGCTCGTGCCCACTGGGTTGGGATTTGGCGGACACCCCCTCTTTCGGAAAAAAATTCTGGATTTGGGCATTGTGTCTCAAATTAACTTTGAGCTATATCACCCCCATCGACATTTTTTAACATTACACTTAACCCATTTGCTCCCACGATCCCATAAACGGGACGTAGGCAAACAGTGTAGACTCTGATCAGACGCCGCATGATGCGGCGTCTGATCAGTGTCTACACTGTTTGCTGATAGGAAATTCAATATAAAACAAATTAAAAATGAAAATTTAGACCAGACGCCCCTTAGATAAAAAAAAATAGACTATAAAAAATAGACTAATCCAATGTATAAGCATGGAAGAATCCACTGGGAGCAAATGGGTTTAAGGATCTCATCTACAAACCATACTGAAGAACACAAAGTTTGCTATTGTATCAACACTTATCCCATTAAAGAAGTTTGATTCCAAATGTTGTTTGTTTGCGTTCACCGAGGAGAATGGGGTATGTATATGTATTGCGTGGTGCTGCGATTTGGGGTAGAAGGCTCCTGTGAGGCCCAGCACCACCGACTTCGGCTCTCTGGGCCCCATATACATTTGGTGGATACATTTATAATGATAACTAAGTAGGAATTCACTTCACTTTTATGCACACTGTTATACTCCTATTCCACACAGACCACGAATCCAACGAATCGCCAAGAATTGATAAATTTTAGGATTCGTGACGATTCGTGGAATTTTGTAAATGTTCTGGTCCAATTAGTGACGCTCTGTGATTTAGCTACGATGCAGGTACGATAGTGTTACGAATATTCGTGGGATTCGGCTGGAATGGCACAAATATTGTAAAGAATTCACTACGATCTACCAGAATCTACTACGAATACTACGCGAACGTTAGGAATCAGTTACAAATCAGTTCAGAATACGCCGAATGCATATACGAATCAGGTACGAATAATTATGAATTCTTGACTATTCTTGACAATTCGTTTAATTTTCCCTAAAAAGTATAGGTATAAAAAGACCCACAGCTCTGCTTGCAAGGCATCAGTTCTATAATGGATGTTAATCGTAGAGCAGCTGTAGTGTAAGCCCTGTACTTGGAGTATCAGCACCAGCTGCTGATAGCTAGGAGACTACTTCGAAGAAGAAGGAGAATAGCCCCAAGGTTATGGTTTAGACCGTGGCTGACACCAGCTAGAAGGCTAGAATACGGTCACTACAACAGACCGATGCAGGAGCTCAGGATGGAAGATTCAATTACGATTCCCAAGAAAGCACTACGAATTAAGTTAAAGTTAAAAGTTAATGAGTTAAGAATATCTACGAATGCCTACGAATCAATTACGATTCAATTGCGATTCCTAAGAAAGCACTACGAATTTGTTACGAATTAACTACGATCTTTTGGATTCGGGAGTTCGTGGCCAAACTTTTGAACAGTTCAAAACTTTTGTCACGAATTCCCGATTGCTCAAGAATTGCACGAACTGATTACGAATATATACGAATCAGTTAAGAATTGCTCGAACTGATTACGATTCCACTACGAATCCTAAAAATTGTCAATTCGCGGCGATTCGTGGGATTCGTGGTCGGTGTGGAATAGGGGTATTAAGGGTCAGTTTGTTATCTCGTATGTAAGGTCAGTTCCTTATACCTAAGGGATGTCATTGTACTATGACTCACTCGGTTATAGTGCTATAACCGGGGATCATAGTACTATATAATAGCTCGATCTACTATGGGGTCAGTTTGTTATATGAGGGGTCAGCTTTTTATATGTAAGTGGGTCATAGTACTACGACTTCCCCGGTCATAGCACTATGACCAGGGGTCATAGTACTATATAATAAATAGATCCCCCGGTCGATCTACTACGTGGGTCACTTTTCCTCATTACAGCGACAATTAAGCTTTGACGGAAAGAAATGGCTTTCAGTCAACCTATTAAGCTACAAAATGACCCGATAGAAATATGAATGGAATGACTTTCAGTCAGCCTGTTTAATTTAATTTATGATATTGATTAACATGACCTTCAGTCAACTTGTCTGTATCAATATATATTCTGAAAGAGTGTGATCCTTCGAACTTTTCAAAATTGCGTTTACGCGGACCATCACTTTTACATGAACTTTAACAAAGTAATTTTACTTGGACTATCACAATGTCACGTTTACGTGGAATATCACAATATCACGTTTATGTATGGTATACATATGGCATGTTTACGTTGCCTATCACAATGTCACGTTTACGTAGACTATCACAATGTCACATTTACGTAGACTATCACAATGTCAGGATTACGTGAACTATCAGAATGTCACTTTTACGTGGACTGTCACAATGTTACGTTTATGTGTACTTTCATAATATCACGTACGTATATTATACAATGTCACGTTTACGTGTACTTTCACAATGTCACGTACGTGTACTATACAATTTTGTCACGTTTACGTGTACTTTAACAATGTCACGTACATGTACTTTCACAATGTCTCGTTTACGGTGACTATCACAATGTCACTTTTAGATATACATGTACTATCACAAAGTCACCTTTACAGGGTACTATCACAATGTCACTTTCACGTGAACTGTCACAATGTCACTTTTACGTGGACTATCACAATGTCACTTTCACGTGGACTATCACAATGTCACTTTTACGTGGACTATCTCAATGTCACGATTGCATGGACTATTACATAGACACTTTTACGGGTGCTATCACTGTCAATTTTACGTGGGTTATAACAATGTCACCATTACGTGGACTATCAAGATGTCAAGCAGTTCGAACCGATATGATGACTGAGTTAATCTTCATTATATCTGGGTCCTATTTAAATATCAACATTTGCCTACCAAATGTCGATCCTTAACCCTTCTTTCATAACAACGCATGTTCACGCATTTGCAAACACAGTAGACCTAGATCAGACGGATCCTATAGGAGCTGTCTGATCAGGGTCTGCTCTGTTTGCTAATGGAATTTGATAGATCTGTTTATCTTCTTTCCCAAACGGCTACAATGTTCACCTTCCATATTTTGTCCATGAATATTTTAGTAGGTATTGAAATTTGGAATAAACATAGAACAGGGAAAGAGTTAACATTTTCATTGCGGGGAACAGGTCGCTAATTTAATATCCTTTACAATAGTGCCAGAGGGGGTCTCTTAGAGTCTCCGCTGTTTTTCATGTTACACGTTTCTGTTTAAAAACATCTCAGAATATTCAAAGTAAGCTCGGTCTGTTTTGGAATATTCCATTTCACAATGCAGCGTTGAAATGTTAATACCTTTGTTATTCGTTTTCTATGGATATAGCATTAGATGAGAAAATATTTAGTAGGTTTACTTTAGGAGCACCACATGTACATTTTCATGTCCTGTTTATCTTTATAGACACAGCCTCTTCAAATAAATCTACTGAAAAGGACCGTTTACCAGAAAAAATGAAAAAATCTGATAAATACAGCATTGCTCTTGTGAAGCTAGTGATAAATCACAATCGTTTCAAAAAGTCACTTTTACAGAGGTGTCAAAAGGCGTCAATATGAGGACATTGGTTAAAGGGACCATTTAAGATAAGTAGTAGCTTAATGCAGGTCGAATGCACGCCTATTGGAAATTTCTGCATTACTTTTGCCCTGCATTAACGTCATTATATATGAAAATGTCGATTTTGTCCAAATGTGGTTTTAAAACAAAAGTAAACAAGTCGCGATTCTCAAAAAAGAAGTTTCAAACAAGTCGAGGTCCTCGGGAAATGTGTCATTTCGAAGAACTGAATGGGATTTATTACGGGACAGAGCACCCATTAAATTCAAATAAGCCACTGTAACGTGATCGTCACGTGACTTCCGCGTTGTCACAAGGTGCGTATGACACGGCAGGTCCTAGTTAAGATACATCGTCCGCTTAAACCAAGAGACGTGGGGAGACAGTTGTTCTGTTGTTATTCTGTTTTCAGTTCTAGTTTCTCTAACCAAGAGACGTGGAGAGACAGTTGTTCAGTTGTTATTCTGTTTTCAGTTCTAGTTTCTCTAACCAAGAGACGTGGGGAGACAGTTGTTCAGTTGTTATTCTGTTTTCAGTTTCTCTTTTGTTGTTGCACTAAGCGATAAATTCAAATTTGGAACTTCATTCTCAGTGTTGTTATATTTTCTGGTCCTTCGGGATCATTAGTTTTCATGTTATTAGTTTTGAAAATTGAATACTGCTAAAGCCGGTGCTAGGGGGCGTGAGTAGTGTTGCACTTTTAATTACTATTCATGAACAGACTCAATAAAACCGAGTCTGCAATTTTCTCTTTTAGCATTTCTACTTTTGCTTTCGAGGGATCACCCATTTTCAGAATTTCTGTATATACGCCATTCACTGACAATATACCCGCTAAATTTAGATGTTTCTACTTGTTATTTGATATTTTCCCGCGTCGTATTTTAGCAAATAAGAAGTAAAATGGTGTTATTTTCTATACAAAATCTCATCTGGAGCATTTGACAGCAAAATGAGTGCGGAATTTAATTCACATATAAATGTAATGGGACTTTATGTAACCAGCTGCTTAATTAAGACACGTTCTACTGTATCACCAATTTACTAAATGATGTGACAAAGTGAATATTCATCACGTAATGCGTTTCTGACGCATCAGCTGGTCTAGCTTGCAATTATTTGCAAAAGAAGAAACAAACAAAACAACAGAAAATGTCATTTCCAGTGATATGACTAAACACTACACTGAAGCTAACTTGACAAGCCTTGGTATAAATAGTATAAATGTGCCTTTTTATTTGTCTCGTTTCACTATATGAGCCCTTCTAATGGTGAGCGAGACCTGACTGCCATTTGCAAACATTGTACATGTATATCCAGATGGGACGCCGAGTAACTCGACATTAGCTAAAAAGCAGGTGGTTAATTAATACTCGGCAATAACACTCACTTTTGGCAAGAATGAAGTTACCACCTGCCTTGCACACCAAGAATTAGCCATCTTTCAGTCCTGGAATTCACCAACACGTACTTGGACTTGAAACCCGAGCATGTACTCCAAGTCTGTCTTCAAATCTAATTCACCAACACGTACTTGTACTTAAATCAAGCATATGTTTGAGCTTCAAGTTAATATAATGGTTTTTTTCAAGTCTGCCTCTGAGCAGACTTGAAAAATAATTCACGAGATTCAAAATGGCGTCTGTACATGAGCAGATTAAACTGATGTTGATAGAAAACGCCTTTTACGGCCCCGAAAGAGTCATTCAAGATCGTAGCAATCCACTAGAAGTATTCCGTCGCTACGGATTTAGGCCGCATACGATTCTTTACATCGTAGGTTTGCTGGCAAATGCATTTTCATTTTCAATCCAGAGGAACTCGCCACTGACGCCACTACAGCAAGTTCTAATATTTCTCAGGTATCTGGCCGATGGTCGCTGAAGACAGATTCTGCTGTGCTATATTTCTAAACAGGTTATAATCATATCCTTGTCTTGCAATATCAACTTTCTGATCCCTTTTAGTCGGAGGTTGAAGGTCCTGTTAATTCAAATGCGTTATGCTTATTCAGATCTAATATAATTTTATAAGCAAACAGAATAGACCCTGAACAGACGGCTCCTATTGTCCTACATAAGCCGTCTGATGTGGGTCTATTCTGTGAATGCGTGAAAGTGCCTTTATATGAGGGAAACGGTTAAATACCCATATTGCATCAGTGCCTGTGCACGAGAACAGGGAACACAGTATTGTTCTGTACTCAATTCTCGCATATTGGATTTCTATTAGCCCTAAATGGGAGTGCAGTTCTCGCGTATTCGATTTCTATTGGCCCTTAATGGGAGTGCAGTTCTCGCGTATTGGATTTCTATTATCCCTAAATGGGAGTGCGGTTCTCGCGTATTGGATTTCTATTAGCCCTTAATGGGAGTGCGGTTCTCGCGTATTGGATTTCTATT